>JARQZK010003626.1:625000-842500 GCA_030704885.1 Cynegetis impunctata
AGATATGACAAACATTCGATGTATACATTAAAAGTTAATCATAACATAAGCATAATAATATATCAAAACAAAAATTGTAGCTACATGTAATAAACACATAATAAATATCACATTTGTACATTTGAAACAACTTTCTTCAGTTCGTTTTCGAAAATATTCAATGATTATTAATCGCATTTGGTAACTTGTTGAACTGATCAAAACCCTGAAAAAAATTGAATTCATGGTGTTTTTGTGATTGGTTTTATTTATATTCTTCTTCTTCTTTTCAGCCCATTGTTGTCCACTTCTGAACGTAGGCCTACCCTAATTCTTTCCACGATGTTTTGTTTTGGGCTAGTCAATACCAGACTTGTCCTGCTACCTCTTTAATGTCGTCTAGCCATCTTCTTTGAGGTCTTCCGATTCCTCGTTTTGTTTCCCTTGGTCGCCACGAAGTAATACGATTTGTCTATCGACTATAGTCTTGCCTGGCAACGTGCCCTGCCCAGCTCCACTTGAGTTCTGCAATTCGCGCCATGTCTGTCACACTGTTTCTTCTGCGAGTTTCTTCACTAACATTGCCCGTTCCATCGCTCGTTGCGTAATCTGTTTGCACTTCTTACAGTGAATGCCATAGTTTCTAACCCGTATGTTGTTACCGGGAGAATGCATTTTTTATAGATCTGTCGCTTTAGACCATTGGGAATTTCCCAATTTTGTAATATATAGCCCAGTTTACCAAACGCAGCCCAACTATGCTGTAATCGTCTTGAAATTTCCGCCGTCTGGTTGTCCTTACCCAACATGATTCTATGTCCCAGGTATATGTATTGGTTTACCTTTTCTATGTCCTGATCTTCTATAGTAACGTTGATGTTCTGCGTACTCATAATTTTGGTTTTTGTTAAGTTCATCTTCATGCCTACTTGTTTCGATGCCTCGTTTAGTTGTTTCAACATGGTTTCTAATTGGTCTATATTATTACTGATCAACACAATATCATCAGCGAATCGGAGATGATTCAGATATTTTCCGCCGACATTGTTTATATATAAATTATTATTATTACGAATGAAATGGTGACTCACATAATATGTCTTAAGTACTTAGATAGATAGATCCTTAGATAGATCCTTTATTAGCTCCTTTGTAAATACCGTTTCGGGTGTAGAGCATGTCAATATAAACAAGATTACAAAAAATAAAATAATCATAACAACACAAGCAAAATACTCAAAATTGACAACATAAAATGAGACAAGTGTCAACAGTCTAATGGGTCAGTTAAATACTCCTCCAGTGTATAGTATGCTTTCTGGATAAGCATGCAGCTCACCAGTAAACAAACAATCTTCTCCATCCAATCTTGCGTCATTGTCGGAAATTTCAGTTGTTGGGAGGTCGAGTTCCTTCTTCAATACCACTCTGATTGTTTCTATTCAAGATCTTTACTTAGTGCGCCATGCATATCACCATCCTGAAAGAACTCATCAAGGCTATAATATGCTCTTTCCCTCAAAAATGCTCCGGGCCTACAAACAACCTTACTGGGTGGTTGCTGTCTGAAGGAAAAAGGAAGCACATTCCAGATTTTTAGAATATTAAAAACCACACTTTTTTGTACAAATGTAAAGTTTGGCTTTTCTATTATTAGGTTGTCCCTGAATCTAGTCTCATATTGATGTTGTCTTTTTCTATCAGCAAAAAGCGAAGTGTTATTCAGTAAAAACTTTACAGCTTCAAAAATATAAAGACTATAGAGTGTAAGAATACCAGTGTCTTTGAATACTCCCCTACAGCTATCACAATAGTCCATTCCAAAAACAATACGGATGCACCTCTTTTGTAAAATAAAAATTCTGTTAGATTCCACAGAGTTGCCCCAGAATATGATTCCATATGTAATCTGTGACTGGACGTAAGCATGGTATGCTGTAAGCGCCGCCTGCCAACCCACATTGCTATATATTACCCGAAGAGCATAGCTGTATCTACTGACCCCCACCGCCACCTTCCGCACATGAGACTTCCAGTTCACCCTTTGATCCAGACCCACTCCCAAAAAAGACACATTTTCATCAGCTCTCATCACTGCGTCCCTGTATGTGAGCGCAAAGTCTGTTTCTTGTTGTGAAAAGTGAACAATCTGTGTCTTTGAAACATTCAGAAGAAAATTATTTTCAACAAACCAGCCTCCCAACCTATCCAAGGATTATATTCACCAATACTGAAGTAATAAACACTTATTAACCTAATTTTTTCAGGACATCGAAAGTCCTCTTCCACCAGACGCGCTGAAGTACTGCGTCAGCGCCTGTTTTTACTACCTGCTCTGGGGTCTTCGCTCGTTGGAGGTCATGCATGAAGGAGGCGGCCTTACCGGCTCAGCTACCCAGGAGCTGCGCGGACAGCTGGACCAGTTCGTCGACGCGTGTCAAAATCTGATCCGTTTTTCGCCCCACCCGTTGATCAAGGAAGAATCGTACATCAGTTTGTGCGACTTGCTGATAGTTTTCAGCGAACAGTTGACCGGCTCCGCCCCCATGTTGTCGGACTTGGTCTGCGTTCCCGACCGCAACCTACAGCTGTTGCTGAACGAGTTCGTGCAGTCGTACGTGTTCGTTCCTGAACAGATCGCAGAGCACGACGAGCACCGCATAGAGGAGTTGCACAAGCGCCGAAATTTCCTCGCTGCGTTTTCGAAACTGATAGTGTACAACATAATGCCGACGAAGGGGGCGGCGGACGTGTTCCAACATTACGTGAAGTATTACAACGAGTACGGGGACATCATCAAGGCGACGTTGAGCAAGGCGAGGGAGATAAACAAGGTGAATTGCGCGTTGACTATGTGCCTCAGCATGAATATGATGTATCAGGAGGTTCAGAAGGCATCGGGAAAGAATAATAGGCAGAACGAAGAATTTTTTGCTTTGAAGGTAAGAATCTGCTCGGGAAAATTTCGAAATGGTGTACGTTAATTAGTATTAAAACAATGTTTAATAATAACTTTACACGTTTATTAAAAGAAGTAACGCATGACGCACGTTTCGGTGGAACTTCACCTTCTTCAGATGCTAATGGCAAACTAACTATGTTTCTCTGTTATATCGAAAACAAGAAATAAAGAGATGACAAATTGTGTTGAAGGGGTAAATATGAAGATGGTTACAAATAATTATTAGAATAGGAAGAACCAATTCTGAACTGCTAGTCAGGTAGTTCGGTAATTTTGAAAAGATTCACCTTCTTCAGATGCTAATGGCAAACTAACTATGTTTCTCTGTTATATCGAAAACAAGAAATAAAGAGATGACAAATTGTGTTGAAGGGGTAAATATGAAGATGGTTACAAATAATTATTAGAATAGGAAGAACCAATTCTGAACTGCTAGTCAGGTAGTTCGGTAATTTTGAAAAGATTGAGAAGGGGGCTTGAAGTATGATCGATTTGGCTATTCAATAGGAGACCGGAATGCTTGTATTTATTTATCTGTAATGATTCTAAAAAATTAAGTTTAATTCCCTTACTTTCAGCATTTAATATTTTAAAATCGAAATTGAAGGTGTGATTTTCTTGGATTAAATGGTTTGCATAATCTGAATCCGACTTCTGATTAACAAAGCTACGTTTGTGTTCTGAAATTCTAGTTTGAAAACTTCTGAAAGTTCTACCAATGTAGAACTTATAGTCCAAGAGCCAGCGACGATCAGACCTTCGTTATTTTATAAAACCTGAAACTTTCTCTGAGTATTTGCCTAATATAGGTAAAAACAATCCCCGATTATGAAGTTTGGAAAACGGTGGCTTTGGATGGTAACAGGTAGCAAAGTTGTAAAAAAATGCACCTTAGTTTCGTTAAAGTATAAAGCTCAGTTTTTATATATTTCATTTGGACTAATATCAGAAGTCACGTCGTCCATTGTCAGACACTTAGTATGGTTGCAACCCCCTGTCAGACACCCTTAAATTACATTGAATTGTAATTAAACTTACGTTATATTATAAAGGCTGAGTTTTCTGAATGTTACTAAAGGAACTACCAAAAGATGTTTTCCCAGTGGTCAGACAGTTTCGATGGTTCTTACACCTTGTCAGACACATGAAGGTCTACCGTAGGTGCGAGAGCAAGTATATACATGCAAGCGGGCGCGAGTGAAATAGTGCGTTCGGTCTATTGCGATCTGTCACTGCGCATTTTTAATTTACTCAGTATTATATGTTTTTTGGATTTATGGAAAAATTTCATATTATAGAGTAATTTCTAAATAATGATATATAATTTCATTGAGAATTAAATATTCAGAAAATAGTTAATTTAGGAAAATTTTCATGACAGAAAAGAAATAAATCAAAATTCTGATGAAATAATCAATAAAATTTTGGAGTATTACGTTTTTTTAAAAAATTTAATTGTAGTTTGTAGTTCCATTGGTTTAGAAATAAAAGTTGATACTGATATTGTTGAACATTATGTTGGTAAAGACTGTAAATGAGAACTTCCTGGAGAAGTTGAAGGTTGCAGTTCTATTGTTTGATAAATTGAAGTTGATTGTGATGTTGATGATTCTGTTGAAGACTCTGTGAATCAGTTGGGTCTATGATCAACTCAGGTATCAATGACGTGGCTGGAGAAAAGTTGTCTCCAGGTACGGAGTTTGATTTTTTTTCTCACTATTAGGTCCAGAACTGAAATAAAATATCTGCCCGGAAGTGCTGTGAATACTTTATAGCATTCCCTGTGACAGCCACCGTCTGTATATTCATCAGGCAAAATAATTTCTTTATATTTGAGGATATGTTTTTTCTAGCATTCAAAACAGCTTGACATTTTTTCAATGATTGTTCAGAAAACAATATCATTTTGCCATCACTTTTTCCACACACAACACAAATTAATACGTCTCCCATGATAACAATTTATTAAAACTGAATCAGATAATTTTAATAACTACACAAATAAGAAAAAACGACATATTATGCGCAGTGACAGATCGCAATAGACCGAACGCACTATTTCACTCGCGCCCGCTTGCATGTATATACTTCGCTCTCGCACCTACGGTAGACCTTCATGTGTCTGACAAGGTGTAAGAACCATCGAAACTGTCTGACCACTGGGAAAACATCTTTTGGTAGTTCCTTTAGTAACATTCAGAAAACTCAGCTTTTATAATATAACGTAAGTTTAATTACAATTCAATGTAATTTCAGGGTGTCTGACACAGGGGCGTCATTTCACATATCTGTTGGGGGGGGGCAACATTAGGGGACTGTTTCCTGTAGGGGTCGCCTGAGGTGTATCCGCCGGAGGCGGGAAATTTTCGGGGTGCCACGCCCAATTTCTGCCCAGAAGTCGTTAAAATTGTTAAAAAAAGGTAAAAAGCGTTGATAAATATCACTTAATCCAAAACACCTATTTTCAGTTATAACGTTTAAAACACGCTGTACTAAACAAGATTATTCTCATTTTCGCGTACACGAATTTAGCTTTTATAAGTATGGGTAAAATGTGCGAATGTGCGAAATAAAAATGGCCTGTCAAAAATTCGCGAAATTCGCCCTAGTAAGTATAAGCATAATGCGAAACTCATAAATATAATGCGTGTATGTGTGTACTATGCTGTGCCACCATACTTTCATTCACTGCGCCTTTGCAAATATAGTAATACTTAATTAAAAATAAATTGAATATTGAAGGTTTGGTGTTTGGTTGGTGCTTACAATGTGAGTATGCATTGTGAAATGCAATTCATTGTGAAATGTGATACTGTTCTTCGCTTGGGGGGGGGGGCAAGTGCTCCTGATTTATTATCTTTATGAACTACCTGACTAGCAGTTCAGAATTGGTTTTTCCTATTCTAATTATTATTTGTAACCATCTTTCTATTTACTCCTTCTACACAATTTGTCATCATTCTTGTTTTCGATATAACAGAGAAACATAGTTAGTTTGCCATTAGCATCTGAATAAGGTGAAGTTCCACCGAAACGTGCGTCATGCGTTACTTTTTTAAATAAATGTGTATATTGTTATTATTAACCATTGTTTTAATATGATTATTAATTTACACCAAGTATCGGCCCAATCAATCCAAAATAGGTTAATTAGCATTATCGGAAAATTCAGGTGTTTTCGTTGTTTTGATATATTTCCAGGAAAGTATTGGAATTCTCTAGAAATTTGATTTTTCATAAGTAGAACGCATTTCTCAAGTCCAGCTTAGGCTACATCGTCATACTGTCTTTGATTGTTCGTTTCGAATTCTTTGTAAGAATTTTTCAAAGTGTGAGAAGCAATGGAATACTTTCATACATTTTAAAATAGAATGATTGGATACATTTTAGGCTCACACAATATGGGGTTGAAATGTACTCTGATGAAGGCAATTACACCCGAAACGTTAAAGCACAATAAACAGCGTAAAAGTCAAAAACCAATTGGTTTGTTAAAATAACCTACCAAACCCCGGAAACAACACTCCTATATATATATATATATATATATATATATATATATATATATATATATATATATATATATATATATATATATATATATAAATAAATGGATGTTTGTATATAATATATGAGTGCGCTTAACTCCAACACCGTTTGACCTATAATAGCCAATCTTCACATATATATGTGTTTTATCAAGGAGAAGGTTTTTATAAAAAAAAAGAATTTTGTAATTTTTTTTGTAATGCCATCTTATATGCAGACTTTTTTTTAATGGCATTTAATTTTTTTCAACAAACTATATGTTCTTCTACAGTAACACTGGAAAGATTAATAATATACTGTATAGTATGTATATTGAAAAGTATTTTATGATTCATTTTCTATTTAAGTAGGAACTGTACATATCTCCTTCTAGATGATACATTTGATTGTAAATGTAAGTTAAATGAAAAACAAATTTTGTTTGAAATAGTCGATACGCTTTCCAATTTTTTTATTTCGATGTGATATAGATTCAACAATATAGAAGAAGATGGATTGCTATTCATGAGACTATTTTGGATGCTCGTCAATTTGTCTATCTGTAGGAGAATATAGAACAAGAATTCCAGTGAATTTCCAATTTTTTGCTTATGATGCTTGTCAACCACTATTTGTTTTTTCAGTGAATATTTCATATTGAACTCATATAAGCTATATTCACTTGTTTTTAATGTGGTGTGCATAAATTATAAAATATTCATATATATTGCTAGCAGATGAGAAATGAAATTTAACAATTTGTTAAACGGAGCAGATATTTCAAACAGGATCAGAGGGTTCAAATATCGTTGTGTTGGAACATCACAATACAGCATGCACCTTTCATGCAACCTTCTCAAATATAATGTACTGGTTTTGGTTTCAAAAATAAAGTATGGTATCCTTCCTGAAAACGTACTAAATATGTTCAAGCGAAACTGTGATATTCATGGCCATAATACAAGAAATAGAATGAACTTTCACCTGTCAGAGACAGGCGTCAAAAGACAAAACTCTTTATGTCATAAAGGTCTTCAAATGTTTAACGAGTTACCAATCAGTGTGAAGAATCAATCATCCCTAAACAAGTTTAAATCATCACTGAAAGAATATTTATTATTAAATCAAAGACCTTACTAGTATTAATTGAAATAAAACAGACTTTTAAATTTAATCTAGTATATTTTGGTTAAGTTTTATCATAGTTTTTAAATATTTTATTTTTATGCTTTATTTGTGTCAGAAATGTGTGAATTTATGTAGCATTATAAGCTAAATAAAAACCTTTGAATTGAATTTCAGGCTACCAGGAAGGAGACATTGATGTGCACATCATATGATGCGTTAAAATATATTTATAGTTGATATATTCCGATGTTATTGTTATTACAAATATGAGCAAAGAATCATTGACAGTTGATATTCATCAAATAACTTTTCAAGGGAGCTGACTAATTGAGAACCTACACAAAGAATACTGGGGACACCATAACATTTCAGAATAATGTCGAATCACTCTCAACTCGAGAACAACGGACAGCTCTTTTGAATAAATTAGATGCCCTCAGTGTTATTCTCTCAAAGAGGAGTTATAAGTCAAGTTTTTTTTTCTATTGATCTACTCATTCATAGAAATAGGTTTACAATGATTCCTCTTGCAAAATTTTCAGGTTATGATGAATCATCAAACCAACTGTGTGGATCTAAAAAATGTCTATGCAAAACTGAGCCAAAATAATACTTTTATTTACAACTATATATGTAATATCATCATTACTGACGTTTAAAAAGTCTGAAACTGACATATTACCTACTTTCACTTCCCACCCACGGGTGGGAAATTTTCCCAAATTTTCCAGCCGTGAGAGGATTTTTTTCTGTTTATTTTGAGAGAAGATGTCTTTTTTAAGTTTTTTAAATAAAAAGTTCATTTACCTATTTGATTTTATTGAGACTTATAAGCACACTTGAAAACATTAGCACTTCTTAAGTTCTTTAGGATTAGTAAACACAAAATTAACTAGAACTGAACTTTTCAAACAAAGGATTAATAATTTCTGTATGTACATATATTTAGGGATTATTGACATTATTGAAATTGATCGTTATGGTCGAACTATTGTGAGATGCTACAGAAACCATTAACCCATGCGTAATTTCTTTGCTTGAAAAGTTCAGTTCTTGTGGTACAGATGATGAACTCTTCATGGTGACTGATGAAGGATTGGAGGAAGTAGTTTCGCCAGAGAGCAGATTAGCAGTCTTCGTTTGATTGGAGAACGAAGTATCTACATAGCCTTCCGCCACGGTACTCGATTTCCATCCTCCCAATCTCTTTAATTGTAGAACATCTCCTCCATTGTTTGTGAACAAAGTTGCTGCTGTACGCCGAAAACAATGCCCGGTATACTCGCCGACGTTATTTAGTTTCAAAAACGATGCTATTCTTTTCGGAAATTGCGATATGGAATTGTGTCCAAAGACTTGATTGGTAATTTTTCCAAATCTCATTTGCATGAAAAACCTCTCATTTTGAATTCGTGAACGGAGTTCCATATATTTCTTAACAATTTCAACCCATTTAGTGTTTAATATCAGAAACGATCGTGCTTGATATGTTTTTGTGTGAGGAATGATGATCTTTTTTTCCAAAATATCAATATCTTGGACTTTCATCTTAAAAAGTTCATCACTTCTGCAGGCCCGAAAGGCCAATTACCAAACCAACCTAAAATGTTGAAAAATATTAATAAAAATAACTATTTTATTAGTGTTAGAATAATAACCTTCAGAACAAGAAATTCTTCTGGTGCTTCATCTAAGAAAATATCAACATTTTCTTGGGTAAAGGTATTTGATTTCTTCGGTTTATAATTGGCATTTTGCCTTTTTTAAAAAGCCATTAATTTTCCATACATTGATATGTCAACCTTGTCTCTGATAATTAAGGTTGTTTTTATCATGGAATACGTGGACCATAAGGTTGACGATTTCTTAGTCTTAGCCATTTCACTGAAGTAGGCAAGAACGATGTTTTCCGATGCAGCTTTTGTGACCCCTTTTTTGGCGCTCCAATCTCTGTACGTATTATATGCTTTATCATACCTCGGTCTACTTTTTTGGGGCATAAGATTTTCTTCAGCTTTCTCCGCTGCTTCCTTTATGTCTGGCGGTGTGCACTCCAGCTCTATATCCGACATTTTATAAAAAAATTAAATTACACGGTCCGGACACTGACAAGAGCTGACAAATTTGAAGTGTTTATTAAACACCCGCCTACTCACTATTGGGGAAATAAGTTATTTGTTGTTAGTTGTCATCATCATTCTATGGTTGTCTTTGTAATTTTATTGTTGACGTTTGAGAAAAAATAATGAAAAATTTGCTTTTTTCCGAATTTTTGTTTAGAAGATTATAGTTTTAAATAAAAAAGCATACAAACCTCGGTGGAAAGTTACATCACTGTCTCGAGATATTAGTTCACTTCGGCGCTACGCGCCTCAGTGAACTAACTCTCTCGACAGTAATGTAACACTTCCCACCACGGTATGTAATATACTATTACCCTTAAACATAAGGAGGTGGTAATACTTAGGGTAGCTAATGTCATGCTCTACCGCACTACACTGCACTGTATTTTTGTCTTTTCAGCCCAGGTTTGCGAAAGAAGCTAATAACCAAACCTTGAGGCTAGAGTCCCATTGAACAGGAAGCTCCTGTTGGGTAGACTGTGACATCATTCCTTGGCCTTAATAGGAGCCGATTGAAGTTCAGTCGAATATTAAATGCTGTAAAGTATTGCAAAGTGAAATGAGTGCCGTGTAGTGTTGCTTAGAAATTTGCCATTAACTATAATATAGAAATTATATTTTAAGTGAAATATGTCATATTTAAGTTTCCATTTTCTATATTTATGACCGATGTATTTATATTTTTATATGTATATATGATTGAATTGTTGATATGGAGAGTATGGTATATAATTTTGATACTTAAAAAATTAAATAATGATAACATAGGTACTCGTTCTGAAAAATTTGCCTGAAAAAATAATTAGGTGAAACTAGAAATTAATCGGAATTTTTATTTGTGAATATATATAATAGCAAATAAAAAATTTAAATCATTGTTTTTTCTTTCAAAAATATTTAATTTTGAAAGTATACACTATTGAACATAGATTTTGAAAGTCATCTCGATTTGGAAAATCTATGGAAATAAAAATAACATTGCTTTACTAATGACGATATAAAATATTTATTCTTAATTATGGAGTTACTTTATTCTGTTTTCTGTTAGTATACTGTATATAGTTATTCTATATAACTCATATAACTTCAAATATTGTTTCTCTGATATATAATAATTGGATAGTTTTTGAATGAGAATAAGTAATGAAAAATAACTCTAAATCGAATTGTAAATGTTTATTCATCAGTTGAATTGCCAAATTTTAAATTTTTTAAAAATAGAATTAATTTTATATTATTATGAATTGGGTAGTTTTTGCCTTTTTGGATTTATGTTTTTCGAATTTAAGTAAAAAGTGTTGTGTATATTTAGGTTTTTTCTTCAATGACTAAATTCAGAATATTAATATGTTTAATATATAATTAAATATAAGAATAGTTATCAGTGTTACACAATAGAAATGTTTTTTTTATATTAGCAAACTTTCTTAGTTATAATTTTGAAATATTGTTTTATTTTAGGAATTGGCTAAACGTTTTGCCCTATCCTTTGGCCTTGATGCCGTCAAAAATAGGGAAGCAATCACCGCCCTTCATAGAGCAGGGATTCTTTTTGCTGTTACCGGCACTGAAGCTACAGAAGATCCCACAGGTCCTCCACCAAACATCTCGTTTTTAGAAATTTTATCCGAATTTACCAACAAGCTGCTGAAACAAGACAAAAGGGTAGTTCTTGCATTTTTGGATCGTAGGATACATACAGGTGAATTTTGATTTTACAAATGTGAAAATTTTTGAGATAGTTCCATTGTTAATGGTATAGATACTCACAGAAAATGTATTGTAATACAATCCAATTTAGTTACTATTTTTATGTAACTCCATTAATTACGTGAGGTGTTTAGGGGGGAAGGGAGTCGAAAAAAATCTCACTCAATCTCACGTGGGGGAGGAGGTATAAACAGTATAAAATTGCGAGAAAACTGGGTTAACTTAAGTAAAAAATGTTTCATATGGCGAAACCATACATAATATTCATCGTGGCTTATGCAGTGATAAAAGAATTTACTAACTACAAATAAATTATATTTTATTTATTAACAGTAAATAAATTTTTTTTTTAAAGAATATTTCTTTTTTATATACCGTACAATGGGAAGATTATTAAAAAAAAAATAATGCCCCTTACTTTTGTATAGTGGAACCACCCTTGAGCACTTCAACTGTTCAGGATATTTACCTTCACAAAAGCTTCTATTTACTAAAGTGGGTGTGATAGAATATCACCAACAGCCTTCATGACGTTTCCTGGTACATTATCTATACCCGATGATTTTTTTGTGCAAACTTTCGTGATAGTTTTGCTAATTTCTTCGGGATCTGTGGGGTACAGATAAAATTAGTGGAGCTGGGATTTTTGATTTTATTGAAGTTATGGCGGAATAAAAAGTGTTAAAGTAGTATTCACACTTGAGATCATACATGAGTCTCCGTTGATTGAATTGGAGTGAATATTTTTTTACAAATTTTAGTAGTTCCTATGTAGTCATTAAAAATATTAAATACTAGTCTTAAATAGAAAAAATTATAAGAAAATGGTTCTTTAAATAAATCTAATAAAATGGAGTACAGATTAACTCATTTAACATAATAAATACGCATTTAAAAAATTTGAGATTCGAGGAGGGGGGAGGGGGTCGAGCAAAATCTCACGACATCTCATCGAGGGCGGAGGGGGGATCGAAAAATCGCCAAAATTATCTCACGTAATCAATGGATGCCCCCTTAGGCACTACAGTTTGAGATCAGAAAATATTCAGTAGAGTGTAAATTAAAATTCTTAGTAGACTTCTTAGTAGTGGTAGTTTGTAATTTTTTCTGTCGTGATCTAACAGGAATGCCAAGCTCCAGAGGTGAAGATTGGCAACCGTTACTACTCTATAGGAATTCTCTACTTCATGGAGAATCTGATGCTTTACCAACAACTAGCAAGAGAGCTTATGGTAGAAAAAGAAAGGATCCGGAGTCTGAACCAGAACAGGACGATTTGTCCGATCAGGAATTTCCTGGATGTCTTTATGGTTAAGTTATAATATTCGATGGTGTAAGTTTTCAATTTTTAAGCATTAACTTGTAAAAGACATTCGTTTTGGAAATTTTTTAACACATTTACTAATAAATAAAGTGCTGTGTAGTTACAAAATGCATCTCATTAATTCCTGCATTTACTATAAGTTATCATTTCTGTAGAAATTTCTGGTCCTGTACACTGAATCAAGTTCGCATAACAGTTCTGATCCGCCTGAGATGGTATGGTTGGAAGCAGCTTCTACCATTGTGAATAAGTGTACACTAAACTAAAGCACATAGTACCTCGTTTTTTGCAAATCGTTCAGATTTAATCTGGAAATAGTTATTTTCCTAACAAGTGAGGAAAGAGATATTTTCCCGCACGAAACTGCCGTTACCCGAACGACGCGAAGCGGAGTTCGGGTAAGCAGTTGGGGATTCAATATTCATTTTTTTTTGCCTGATTCAGCTGCCTGTTTCTATTATTCTATATTTCTTCTTTTAGAAATATCAGTGGTCGTAATTAAAACTTACATTAAAAATCCCATTTTAAGGATGTTTTCTAACGTCCAGTATTGTTTTTTTTTTTCTTGCAAATGATAACAAATTCATACATTTCAATCAGTGAAAATTGTCGAAGATAATATCCTGAATTGAGGTCTTAATTCCGAAGTCATTGGATGACCTGGGAGCAGTAGTCTCTAAAATTTTGATTACATAGTTATAACAAGTTGGTATGCAAGAAAATTACTACTACAAGAAATATTTTTTTAAATTTCAATCGGAGTGTAGGTTCAATTACGTCCATATTCATAGGTTTTTACCTACAGCTATCACTCTGAAAAGATAAATTGTCACTCTTGACAAATAGATAAATTGTCACTCTTGACAAGAAGCTGAACTGTCACTCTTGAACTAACAACGAAATGTTATTCTTGATATTTCGACGAACTCTCACTATTGACAGATCACAGATCGATGAACTGTCACTCTTGAACTGACAACGAAATGTTATTCTTGAAATGTCGACCAACTCTCATTATTGGCAGATCACAGATCGATGAATTGTCTCTCTTGACAACTGGACAAACTGTCACTCTTGACAAACTGTCGCTCTTGAACTACAACGAAATGTTATTCTTGAAATGTCGACGAACTCTGATTATTGACAGATCACAGATCGATGAACTGTCACTCTTGACAAATCGACGAACTGTCAATCTTAACAAATCGACGAACTGTCAATCTTGACAAATCAACCAACTCTCACTTTTGACATATCGATGAACTGTCACTTTTGACAACTGGACGAACTGTCATTCTTGACAAAAATATGAATCACTCTTGACATATCAAGGAACTGTCACTTTTGACAATTCGATGAATTGTCTCTGTTGACAACTGGACGAACTGTCACTCTTGACAAAAATATGAATCACTCTTGACATATCAAGGAACTGTCACTTTTGACAATTCGATGAATTGTCTCTCTTGACAACTGGACGAACTGTCACTCTTGACAAAAATATGGATCACTCTTGACAAAAATATGAATCACTCTTGACATATCAAGGAACTGTCACCTTTACCAAATCAACGAGTTATCACTCTTGGCATATCGACGGACTGTTACTCTTGAAATATCGGCGAATTTACACCCTTAAATAAATCTATATGAACTGATGATAACTAAGTAGGTATTAATTTTCTCAAGTCTACCACTCTAGAATATTTGAATTGATTTTATGTTAGGTGTGTATATATCGTGGATTTTATGCATATAAAATTTACATGTGCAAAAATATTGCACACATGTGGAAAAGTTAATGGACCTTTCTTCATCTGTCTGAAAAAATGAATGGACACTCTTTCTTCTCGACAATTTTACTCCCAATAGGTAATTTACCACTACCGTGAATTAATCCTGTGGGTGATACTAATAAGTTTTCGAAACATGTTTATTTGTATCACAGACCAAGTGAAACGTAATAAATCCAGAAGAAAAACAAAAGATCCGAGTGCACAGCTAATGACTCCGGTATCTCGTGCATTCCGTAGCTATTAAAAGAAAGATTTACGACCGAAAAAAGTGTCTTTCCTAAATGTCTACAAATTGTCGAGGCGGCAAATGAGGCCCATTTATCAACGGGCTAATACACCGACCGTTTTCATTTCACATATTGCAGCGCGTCGACAAAAATGTACGCGCTTCGGACAAATTTGCTGAGTTATGTTAATATGATATGCTTTTAGCGATTTTTGTAAGGAGGTTTCCAGTTTGTGAAATCGATATAGAATGCAATAACAGATGTTTCAGTAGAAATGTGTCGTTTATATAAATTTCTTGATACAGTTTCAATTGACAGAATATTTTGACTTGAAGTTTTCAAATGAATAAATATTTAATTACTAAAATTAAATGCATATTAATTATTTTAACAGTTCATAATATTTCAATTTTTTTCGAGTATGATAGATTCATTAAATGATTTTTATCAAAAATTTTTAGCGATTATTATGTCCAAGAATTCTTCTCAAATAGATATTTACAACTTTTTTCACAGACTTAACAATTTAGTTATCACCTGAAATTTTAAGAATGAATATTATTGATATTCTTTTCAACAAGTGTGAAACCGTAAATTTTCACTGTTCTCAAAAAATCGCATCTCTATTATAATATCACTTCTGACGAAAATAATTTCACTTACTTAATTATCATTTTCAATTTCTCTAGAACACAGATTCCGAACCTTTCCTGGGCTATCCCCCTCTAGAAGAGAACAAAAATTCAACGCCCCCTCTAGTCTCTAGCCCATAAAAGTTAATGTTAAATGAAATATAAAAATATTATTGAATATTATATGTTCCTAATTTATCTGTTTATTATCTACGAGTTATAAAATTGATAAAACAGAAATTAATGAAACGACAACCGAATGTACAATAAAATTGTTTATTAACATATAATAACTTCTAACTTTGTTTATCTCTGTAATAGGTTAAGAATTATTTTGTTTTCTGGGGCTGAACTCGAACATTTTTAAATTGTTTTCAGCTCCTTTTTGCATTCAAATTCAAAAAGAATATCTTTTTTTGTTTGTTTTGTTTTGTGTCTATTTGTTTCTTGAATGTAAATAAAGATTATTATTATTATTATTATTATATAATGCATTGTCGAATGACGTGGCGGAGTGGGATCAGAAAGAGAAGGGATGAGAGAACGGAAAGAAGGGGGAGAAAGAGAAAAGGTATACAATATTCGCTTGTGTTAACTAAAAGCGTGACTTTCGTCAGTCTATTTTCGTCACACTTTTAGTCTCGCAATATTTTCAGTTTGTAGTCCAGTAAATGAGGGAGGAAAAAAAGGCAAAGTTAACATTAATTACGCCCTATTTTCATCTTCCGGTTGGAAGTAGCTTATATACATCGATGGAAAGGTGGGAATTTCCCCGTTACACTAGTTAAGGTGGAAAAATGCCTAGAATAAAGGGCAAAAAGAAAACAACCACGAAATAAAAAAGTGAGGTTTTTTCGGGATCCTGCATTTTTGGAATTTTATGGGAAATCCCTGATTTTGTCAAAAAAACTAATAGCACAGTCGAAAACTAGACAATCTCACCTTTCAAATAACATGCCTTGAAGGGCCATTTTATTAAAGTATAAATTATATATGACTCATTGTAGGCGAATTTTCCAAGACTCAAGAAACAGTGAAAAATTGGAAATGGACAACCAAGCTTTTTATTGAAACGCAAGAAAATTAGTTTACCCAATTTCCTGGGATGTTTATGGACCTTTTGAGGATCCATATCCCGGAAAATTCAGAGTAAATAAGTGTACTAGAAAAAAATTACGAGCAAATTGCGGGCGAGGTCCAAATTGCGTCGGAGCAGAAAGTTTCACCCGTTTTTTCAATATGACCAAATAGTCAAAACGTGACTCAAGGGGATGGTAGCGGCAGATTTTCTCTTTCACATGAACTTTGAATCATGAGAAAATATGCATTTTTAACAAAGTTCTTGAATAATTTGTCCCCCCGCTGATGGGTAAATACACGGACTGTGCTCTCCGGCATACAACACAGAAGCTCATTATTCGAGGTGCGCTTCGTGCCGTTTTTCTCGAAACCGGGAAAATTTTCGAGAAAAATCATGACAACCATTTTTGTAGTAAATTAACTGAACTTCAATTTTTATCTGAACCGAAAATCTTTAACTGTCATATTTTAGGAGATATTGGCTGAAAACCTAATTTTCTGGTCTTTTGGGACCATTTTCTCCGCCATCGCACGCGTTTTCCATTCAAACTTTGTCTCATGTTTAATGAGGTACCAAAAGCTACTTCCAACCGGAAGATGAAAATAGGGCGTCGCCAAGGGGGGGTAGGTTGCCCCCCCCCCAGAGATTCATGAAGTCAAACGCGAGCTTTTGCGGTGTTCATAATTGTTATCTTTTATCGAATCATTTTCTACGTTGATTGGCTATCGTTATGGCCAGTATTGCTATAAACTGTGTTGTTAGGTTATGTTTTTTTTGATAGACTATAAAAGTTGGAAAACGTATACTAAAAGTTGTTTGATTTGATACCCTTCAAAATGAACAATTTTTATTGCAGATTTTTCAACTTTGAAGTTAGTTTGTTTTGCACCCACTGGATAGTTTGGATAGTGATTAAAAAATCTCCGTATGGTACCTATATAAAAGGAAATAGATTTTTCAGTTATCATTCTTCTACCTACCTATATAAAATATATTGTTTCACAGTGAATTTAAAAAGAAACTTTTTACAAGCTGAGAATTGACGCAGGTGATTTGGTTTTGAAGCATGGTTGGGCATGGGAAAAAGAATGCAAGCTATCGATCGGTTGATATTCAAAATGAAGTTATCGGCATTTGTGAAGAGGTCATTAGGGCAGATATTATGGAGAAAGTAAAAGCAACAGAAGCATATATAGTGTGTTAGCAGACGAAACAGCTGACATTTCTGGCACTGAACAATCATCGATAGGGTTGCGATATTTTGATGAGGAAACCAAGTCCAAGATATGTTTGTCGGATTTGTTGAGCTGAAAGGTCTGGATGCGAATCTATTGCATATAGCATCGACGAGTTTCAGACAAATGAAGACCCTAATCCAAATAAATACGTCGGTTTTGGATTCGACGGTTGTTCGACAATGTCCGGAAAATACTCCGGGGTACAAGCAATCCTACGCAAAAAATACATGAAAGCTTTGTTTTTTCTTTGCTCGTCCCACAAACTGAATATGGTTACACGAAATATATTAGTAGATTTTTTCAGGAATCAGTTTTGAGATGGAAGTTGATGTAACCGTTATTGATGTCCTAAAAGAGGTAAAAACATTCTTTCCTGAAACAGAAAAGAGTTGAAAATTTTGATCGCTCTACCGTGCACAACGTGTACGGTGGAACGATCGTTTAGCAGCCTCAGTAGACTAAAAAACTGGTTAATAAGCACTATGGGGGAATATCGCCTCAGTGGTCTGGCCATGATGAGTGTGCACAGAAAACATATTAATGAAAACTTACAAGATTTTCATAATAAAGTGATCGAAAAGTTTACAAAAAACTCACGAACATTGTGTTTTAATTAACTTAATAAAAAAAATCTCTCTCGATTACTTTATCATTAAAATCTTGTAACTGTCAATGGACAATTTGATTGCCTCCAAATTCTTTGAATTATTTTATTATTTCATCCTATATTTTGTCCCAAATTATTTTTGTTCTATTATTAATAACTTTGTTTTTAACTGTATTCAAAATTCATACTTTCCCCATCGTCCATATATCAACTGCTGGCTGGCTGACGACGCCCTTGGGGCGTAATTAATGTTAACTTTTTCCCCTTCATTTACTGGACTATTGGTCCCGCAGCGAAAACCCTATCTACTCCAATCCTGCCGTAAGGAACTTCTTTCCAATAATAAAATTAAAATAAATTAAATATTTAAGGGGGGCATATAGTCGATGGTACGGAACCCTTGGTGCGCGAGTCCGACTCGCTCTTGGCCGATTTTATTTCAGGCCAAATTGCAACAAGTCCTGTAGAATAAAATGGTCGAATTTGTTGTGATGTCATGAGATCTTTCGAATAACGCACAGTTGCCCCTAATATTTCAGGATACCGTTCAAGTGAAGTGTTTACAAAATATTCAGACTTCACCCACCGATTCCAGTTTATAAACCGCAGCTAATTCACGTGCATGTGCCAAGTATTTATCGTCTGTTGTACTTGGAATGGGACCATCGAAATTTGTGAATGTATACGCAATTATTCAAGAAATTGTTTCCTATAATAACTCGGGAGAATGATTTATTCGGAGAATTGAAATGAAAAAATTGTGCAATGATTTTTCGATTCAAGCTTGAAAAGTTTGAATTTCAGAATTAGATATTTGAAAAATAATTTTAGTTTTCACTTGTATATTATTTGTTGTTTTTGCCTCAGATATGGTTGCTATAAATACACTCATTATGCCCTAGGGCGTTATGAGCGGGCATAATGGATCATAACGCCCGCTTATTGTACGAGGACAACTGAAGCAACTTCCATTGATTAAATACTTCATAATCCTTGTCGTATAAGACTCTGGATTTCTCCGGCAATGAATTATTCGCAGCTTTGGCTGAATTTTTATGATATTCTTAGGTAAATTAAAAATAAAATAAAACTTAAAAAAGAAAAGAACACATCCTTCACAGCCATTGTTTGAGGTTTTAAATGTGCTAAATATTGATGCACTCTATAGATTAAACTGCGGAATTGCAGTATTCAAATACAGACATTTACTAAATATGCAAATTCTAATGAGTACTAGAGGTTTTCAAAAATTCCAGTTGCCTAGAGTTAGGCTTACCCTGGCATTAAATTCTTTCTACTACCAGGGACCTAAAATCTCTAACTTAATAGAGATTTCGAGCACAACAAATAATTTTAATGCTATAAAGCGCATAATAAAAAGTAAAACTAAAAATAATTACTCCTAAACTTCTTCCATTGTTTTTGGTGTCCAAAAGTTATTTAATTATATAATTCCTCTTTTGTTTATGTATTTTATCTTTTTTTTGTTTCTGATATCTTTTTTTTTCATTACCTTGGTTTAAAGTTAAGGTTAACTCATCTCTTGTTAATGTTAATTCGCTGCACACGGGCTGTTTTGGCCTTGCAGGGACATGATTTATAAACATATTTTTATTTTTATCTTAAATACATTTAGTGAATAAATTTGATTTGATTTGATAAATTCATTTTCATTTCCATTATTTCTATAAGACTACACGAAGAAAGCAGCAATGACATTCACTAAATATAATGACAAAAATATTCACAAACGTCAAAATATCAACAAATGACATGCCTACTATGAGAAGGAAAATGGAAAGTATAGGAGCAATGAACCGATTTTAAAATCGATTTTTCATTATAATAAAATAATTTTTTCGTGAAAATTAAAATCTTGTATGCACCACGTGCGTTACTAGATCCTAACATCTAGATCTAGATCTATATAACGCACTTGGTACATAAATAACTATTGAATTTTGTCGTTTCCGAAGAATGATATGATGAGTATATTATACTTACAGCTAGTTCGAAGAATTATTTGTTTTTCGAGTATTTAACACCCCATCTGTTTATTGTTTATAAATTGAATAAATTTATGAAATCTATTTGAAATAACCGAATTTTTTTTATTGAAATACATGGTCTCAACTGGTAAATGTATTTCCTAAACGAGAGTCGCAAGACTCCAAGTTTATTATTTTTATATTATAACAATGGTCAGTAAGAACAATTCACACGTTTATTAAAAGAAATAACGCATGACGCACGTTTCGGTGAAACTTCACCTTCTTCAGATGCTGAGTGCAAAATGTTTTCATTTCTTTGATATATCCAATACAAGAAATAAATAAATAACAAATTGTGTAGAAATGGCAAGTACAAAGATGATTACGAATAATTAGTATATTAAGAGAGAAAATTCCATTTTAAACAGCTGGTTAGGTAGTTCGGTAATTTTGAAAAGATTAAGAAGGGGGCTGGTGATATGATCAATTTAGCTAGTCAATATTAGGAGACCTGAATGTTTGTATTTATTCATGAATAATTTTTTCTAGAATCATTATATTATTTTAAATTTATTAAGAATATGACATTAACAGTGTGTTAGTTTTTGAAAAAAACTATATGTTTGTTATCCATTTTCGTTATTTTCAAATTATTATTTTTAACTAAAGACTACCCAAAAATAAAATCATGAAAAATATATAATGGTCAATTTAATATATTACATAAAGTGAACAAGGAAAATTCTTCGATAATTTAGAAAATTATTGAAATAGCTGTATGCAGATTTTGAGTCGGGGTGACTTGATGTTTTCTATAATTCACCGTTGGAATGTGAATGCAGATTTTCGTCGCGGTATACATATAAGGGCTCGTTCAGACACGGCAGGAACCGCACGATTTTAGAATCGAGTGGGAATCGCGCGGGTCTTATTTATATAAGTACTTTTGCAATCGTTCAGACGTAACCGCGCGGTTGGTCAACCCGCGCGGTACCCGCGACTAAACCGCCAGAAAATAGAATCGTGCGGTGCCCGCGCGATTCTGTTACTATGGAGCCTCTCCTCAGCGTTCAGTTGCGTTGTTGGAACCGCACGATTCGTACGCCACAACAAGAACACGCGCGACATCGCTATGGATTGTTTCGACATTGAAATATCTCCTTTGATCAATTCAATCAGTTCATCAGAAGATTTTATTGACATTCTCAAATAGTCAAAAAACTTTTCCTCGACCATTCTTAATTTGGGTTATAATTTTACGAATTGGCCATGTACGAGTCGGTCACTTAATACTGGATGCACCCAATACCGCCTTATTCTTTTTTTTTCTATGAGCAATCACATTAAACATAGTATTTCTTCGTCAACTTCCATTTTCAAACTAAGCGTTCACGCCAATCGCGTACTAACCGCTTTGTCTGAATACATAACACAATTTTGCGATTCCAAACCGCACGATTCTAAAATCGCGCGGTTCCCGCGTGTCTGAACGAGCCCTAACCATTCCCTTGGAAAGTTGTTTGATAATTTTATATATAGCATTGAGGAATTTTCCTTGTTCACTTTATGTAACATAAAGAATACTCCCTTTTTGGTACTCGATATGGAAACATCCTATATATATATATATATATATATATATATATATATATATATATCAGTGGCGGCTCGTGAGGTTTTGGTTTGAGGAGGCTACAAGAGGTGTTAAAAAATACACCATAGGCGAAAATTTTTAGGATTTCAAGGTCAACCGCCTTATAATTTAGAATCAAAGTAAAACAAGCACCCTAAGCTATTAATTTGTTTGGAAAAAAATTGTTTTCACTTTCGAGTGTATACCTTGAGACCTATAATACTATTTATAATATTCACAAAAACTCTTCTCAGCCAATTAATCAATTCATCATATTTTTTTTTCTATCACAAAATAGGTACCTACCTACCTACTTAACGAATTTGTTACTTATTCGAAGAATTAATCAATTGTTGCCCAGCAAGAACCAACGGGGAGGTGAGAGTTTTTTCTTGCCAAAAATAAAATAGGACCCTCCCAAAAATAGTTTAAAATAAAATTCTTGTCATAAAAGAAAAACAAAATAAAAATAAAATAAAATAATAAAATATACATTTAGACCTAAAAAAAAAATTTAAATAAATTCTTTGGCATAGACATCTATTTTTTATAATTCCTGCATAGATGCCAATGCCAAGGCAGAAGCCTTAAATAAAAAATAATGTTTGCATAAAATCAAACAAAAAATAAATTCTTTTAAGATTTTTACAAGGAACAACGAATTATTTGGTATAATACTAAGTAATAAAGTATCTAGTACCATAAACAACCTGTGAAAAATAAAATGTGCAAAATATGTGTGGGACAGCAAATAAAAAGTTATATATTTTTGAAGATTAGCGGGATTCTGCGATCTTTAACGTTAGCAAAATGATCTATAATATCCTCATAAAATTTTTTGTCTTTCGCCATAAGTTTTACCAATTCCTTTTCAATAGACAACAAACTAATACTTTTTAAACGATCCTGGCTCATTGAATTTCGTAAATAAGTTTTAATTCTCTTAAGAGTGGAAAACGAGCGCTCTACGGAAGCCGATGTCACCGGGATAGAAACAATTAGACATAAGAGTTTATAAACTTGGGGTAAATCTTGATTCAAATCATTATCAAAAAGGTATTTAATAGTCATGACATGATTTTCATTTTGCCCCAAAATTTCATTGTCATTATAAACAACACACAGTTCACTCTTTAGGGCCACCTTATCAAAAAAAAGTGTATTTTTGACATAGATTTTCCAAAAGGTTATCTGGAAAATTAGCCGAAAATCCGGTAAACAAATTTTTATTTAGTAATTCGAAGAAATGCAGTTCTTTCAAATCAGAGAACCTTATTTCTATTTGACCCCTAATAGTATCCAAAATTTCATAAAATATTTGCTTATAGTGAAGCTCCATATCTGCGAAACTGAATTTCTTTCGTTTTGGGCTAAATTGAGTCGTATCATCAGTCGTTTGAAATACAGAAAATAGTTTTTTGAAATAAACTTCTGCACGAAATTCTGAAATTTTCTCCAAAAGAAACTTGAGCCGATTTCGTGAGTAAATCACATCTGAAAACTTGTGCTGTAAGATTTGAAAAACTATTTCTGTTTGTTCAAAAATTAATCTAAAGATGTTTAAAAAATATATAAATTCCTTATCTTGTAAGTAAGATATTAATCCGCGTGCGGTATTTAAAGTTACTTTATCGGTGAAAAATTCCTCACTTTCAACTATGGAATTAAGAGCCTCTAAAATTTTATCCTTATTATTGTGTATAGTAAAGATAGCTCTTGAAGTAAAATTCCACCTAGTTGGTGCGTTACTTGGAATTCTGTTACCTACTATTGCATCTAGAAATTTTGTGCGCGTTGTTGATTCTGAAAAAAATGTTGAAAATGCAGATAAATTTGAAAAAAAAATTCTAACTTGCCTAATAGAACTACAAGCGTTACTTAAAACCAAATTCAGGTTATGTGCATAACAATGTGTAAAAATAGCTTGAGGAGCAACAGATTTAATTTTTGTTTGTAGACCGTTTAAATGGCCAGCCATAACCGCTGCGCCGTCATAGGTTTGTGCTATAAGTTTAGATTGAAAATTAAACTTCGAAAATTTCTCATTTAAAAAATCGAATGAATCGTTGGCAGACCTTCCAGAACTGACATCATGAAAACCTAAAAATCTCTCAAATAATGTTCCATCTTTTACGAACCTGCATACTATCGACAACTGCGATTTACAGCTAATGTCAGTTGTCTCATCTACTTGCCAGGAAAAAAAATTAACATTTTTAAGTTCATTTTCGATAAAAGTTTCCAAAACATAGGAAGCAGAGTTTATAATTTCGTTTTGTGTTGTTTTTGAGGTTCCGGAGAAAACTGTAGCGTTGGTAATGAAATTATACAGCTTTTCGTCATATTTGCAAAATAGATCAAGGAGTTCCTTAAAATTTCCCTTATTGCTAGATTTGTCTGTTTCATCTTGTCCCCTAATCGCTATATCTTGGCGACATAAAAATAATATAATGTCGACCAGTTTCTCCAATATTTCTCTGTTTTCCTTAACTTAACAGCACGTGCTGTATCAATAACATTAATAATGTTTTTTTTTCCAAACATTTTAAATTTGATCCGCGACACGACATGTTCCTGGGATTTTTCGTGCCTTTCCAAAGAACGTGATAAATTTTTTAAATCGTCAAATCCTAAGCGGCCCCAAACAGAGACATTTTCACTAGTAAAAAGTAAACACTGCCAACAAAATAATTTATTTTTTACCTGTGATCCGGTTAGGCAAGGATTCCTCTCGTAATTCAATGTATTGAAACCGCGGTTTTGTTTTCTGTTACGTTGCACCAAATTCTTCAATTCAGGGGTAGGTCTCACTGTTTTTATTAAAACTTTATCCTCATAACTTAGAGCACTAAAGTTATGGGATAACAAATATTCCACTAAGTCACCATTGAAATTTTTGAAATTAACTTCAGATTCAGTAATGAAACTCATTTTTACACAATACGCGAACTCTATCTGGCGGCCATTAGCGAATTACGACACATTACGATTTCCAACGAAATTGACTCGATGTCAGGCAACAAATTCTATAGTTGTGATTGGCCGGAACTGGGTTCCTATCCGTGTTGCCATTTACATGTGTTTTGCTTCACTATTGCAATACAGTATTCTGTTTTTGAGTGGTGTGAGTTTGCTTTTCTGTGGCAGGCATAATGAACGTTGAGAATATACCTTTCGTCCTTTCTAAGCTTACCGCAGCGTTGCCACAAATCCTGAAATGAATGAAATGCAGTAAATGTAAATACCTTCTATCTTAATTAATAAATTATATTATATAATGTAGGTTGAAAGGAAGGTAGGTGCATAAAATAATATGATTTTGATTAAAATGAATATGCTGAATGCTGACTATTCAATATAATATATATATTAGTGATACACGGAATATTTTTGAGGAGGCTTAGCCTCCTTAGCCTCCTTTGACTAGCCGCCCCTGATATATATATATATATATATATATATATATATATATATATATATATATATATATATATATATATATATATATATATATATATATATATATATATATATATATATATATATATATATATATATATATATATATATATATATATATATATATGACAAAGTCTATGAGTTCTCGGCAAATAAAAAGGGGCCAACTAACGAAGAATCACAACCATTTCGTTAATAATGTCTATATTTCGGATATAGATTATATCCTTCTTCAGGACTCTACAAATATACATGATATTAAAACATAATAAAAAATCAACAATATTCACAACTTACAACTAACTAGGCTGGATGTAAATTAACCATAACAGTAAATGCAGTGTATGTTGAATATAAGAGTCATCAAAATAGTACTTAATAAAAATTGAAACAAAAAAAGAGAGCTGAATCTAAAATCGAAATTAACAACATAACCTTCCAACGTAATCGAAAGCAATAAAATGACAAATGTCAAGCAGGTTCCCAATATTACAGTAACCATAGATCAACATCTCCGTGTAAGAGGTGTCACCTAGATAAACAAACAGAGGTTATAGATGTCGTATGAATAATCTAAATATGAAGTCCACACTAAAGAACATCAACAAAGAACAGAAAAACAAAACTTTTGATAGACAAACCACGATGAATTTTAGACAAAGAAACACCTGGAGCAAAAACACAATCAAAAATTCAGAGAAAGAAGATGACTATAGACACAACTGAGCCTTGCAATGTCAGTTCTTTTATTAACGTTGTTCGGATTATGATTTATATGGCACATCTCTAAAAAAATTCTCTTTTGACCATTAGATGCCCTATCCAGAATTTTGAAATTTGTGAAATCAAAACAATGTCCCATACTTGTCGAATGGAGTGCCAACGCACATCTATCCGGGTGAAGTCTGACATCACTCTTATGGAGAGTTATTCTTCTCTTGATGGTCTGAGATGTTTGACCTATATATATCCCATCACAATCCAAGCAGGGCACACTGTAAACAACGTCTGAATTAGACGACAGAGGAATCCTGTCCTTCAATTTCGTGAAAACACATCGACCCACCAGAAAGTTATGTTTAGCCAATTTAAGATGTTTAATACTTGAGAAGATGTGTGAAAGCTTCACAGTTAGAGCTGAGAAGTATGGTATAGATCTATATTTAAGAACCGGAGTCTGTGAGTTAGTTTGTGACACATCCTCCGTGTGGTGGATCATCTGAGGTGCGGGAATAGATCGCCTAGCATCAGTATTCCATAGAATCTTCCTTATAAGAGGTCTCGGATAACCATTGTTGATCAAGATTCGCTCCAAACGGAGCAATGAACTACGACTATAATCTATGTGAGTAATATTCAGAATTCTCTCCTTAAGCTGACTAATGGTATTAAACTTTAAGCTCCAATCATGATGTGAACGGAAATGTAAGTATCTACCGGAAGATGATGGTTTCTCATACCAATCTAACTTGATTTGGTATTCGCTGGTCCTGACAACTTTAGTATCTTTTTTTTTTTTTTTTTTTTTTTTTTTTTAAAGAGGTGGGACGTGTGCCCTCTCACACGCACCCGACCTCCGTACAATATTGGCTTCGTCAACTTGAACATTTAGCCATCAATTCACTATAATGAGGGGAACAACTTAAATCCGGACGGATACAAACACCCAGGAACACGGTGGGAATCGAACCCACCAACTCCGTCAACGAAGACGGCATAGCGCTACCTATAGCCTCTCCGCTACCGGAGCTCCCCTTTAGTATCTAGAAACGGTACAAATCCATCAGTTTCTTCCTCCACAGTGAAAACAATATGTTGGTCATAGGAGTTAAAAACTTTCACTATTTCTTCAATTCTGTCTTCAGGTAAAGTTAGAATGAGATCATCAACATACTGAAATAAAAAGGGGAGTTGAAAAGATAACTTAGGCACACATGCTCTGAGTAAAGAAGACATCACTATAGATGCCAGAACCGGACATTATTAACAAAATGGTTGTGATTCTTCGTTAGTTGGCCCCTTTTTATTTGCCGAGAACTCATAGACTTTGTCATTTAAATTTTACGGCAATACTCCTTTTTCTATATTATATATATATATATATATATATTACTATATATATTTATATATATATATATATATATATATATATATATATATATATATAATATATATATAATATATATATACAGTGGTGCCGACTCCATGGGGCCTGGGGTGGCCAGAGCCCCCTCAATAATCTCTTAATTTAAGAGAATTATTAGTTAGACTGGACAATCGACATATGCACCTTCCTAGTCACTCTAGCCCTAATGAAAAAAAAAATGATATTTAGAGCAATATTAAACATCTTTATAAATAGAGAATTGAATACAAACAGAATGTAAAATTTTCAGTTTCCACATATTAGTACTAGTTTATTACTGTATTAGTTATTTTCATATACTTAAATATTTTTTTATATATTTATTATTTTATAATACTTCAATATTTTCAAAGCATTAACTTTGAAGTATTCGAAGTAAGCTCAAATTAGATGTTTTACTTATCAATCAGAGTGCTATTACAGTGTGACAGCAATATTTTATTTTTTATTCTTTCAATGATAGTTTATGATTGTTTCAAATAGAATTTCATTATTTTCAGATATATATATATATATATATATATACATATATATATATATATATATATATATATATATATATATATATATATATATATACATATATATATATATATATATATATATATATATATATATATATATATATATATATATATATATATATATATATATATATATATATATATATATATATATTCAAGGCGCTGTAATAGTGTATAAGCATAGTTATTACTGTAAATTAAATTAGCTTTTTACAAAAATACCGTACGTGTTTATATTTTGTGTCGTTTTTCAAAGCCAAAAAATATATGTATATATACAGGGTGATTCATTAAGGGTGGCGACCGGCCGTATCTCGGAAAACGTATGTCCTAGAATTTGGGGAAAAAAATTCTTATATGAAAATCTGCTCTAAAAAATTGATTAAAAATGTTTTTGAGTCCATAGTTTTCCGCTAGGTGGCGCAATCTACCACTTATGAAATATAATTGGATTTTTTACGAAATATTCCCCAATTTAGGCTGGTAAAAAATATCAACATAGAAACTACTGTCCTAATTCTACAACTTTTGTTGAAGTCATTTTTCTGTATTACCTATTTTGAAATGGTGGAGGAAGTTCTCTATCTTTGACATAAAAAAGACTGTAACTCCATAATGCATGCACCGATTTTCGAAAACATAGACTCTATGCAAAGAGTATTGAATGTAGATTTCAGTCATTAATAACAAAAACACTTTTAATTTTCCAATCAGCAACTAGAGGGCGTTATGTAACACCTAGCTCTATTTATGATTTTTTTTTGAGAAATTTCAAATGCAATGCTATAAATCTAACTAGCTAACAAAAAGTCAAATTTTATGACTTATTGACCTGTCAAAACTGCGAACTGATATCTCTTTTCATTCCAAAGATATTGGCATTTTTTGATGAGTGTTGGTGATTGTTGGCTCGCCCTGTAAGGTGGAAGAGAAATTATGTTGCTAAAATTGTTTTGAAAATAAAATAACAAATAGAAACGCATCACAAAAATATTTATTAACATAACATAATGAAACAAAACTAGGGGAGCTACTCATAACAGCAATTTACAAAACGCTCCCACTATCTCATTATTTTAAATACTCAAAATGCTTACCAGTATTTGCTTTGAACTATTTCGGATGAAAATGTTCGGGTAAAAATTCAATCCCAAATCTCTTAAACGATCTCTTATAGTTTTATGTTCATGAACGAGCTGCAATATTACGAATGATGTTAAACTGTTGAGAGATAGATGTTTCAAAAGTCAGCAAGTTACCTATGGAAATGACACTAATGTTTTATGATTGTTTACTTTTAAGTTTTTATTGCTGTCAAATTTATTCTGACTGTTTGCAAACTAACTCTTTTATAATGCCTTTTTATTCTAATGAAGAGGCATATGATATGCTCAGTGCAGATTTTGAAAGTCTACAAAATGAGATAATTGCTGAAAGGGAGTATGCGATACGATATCTTGAAAGACGGTGTCATTCTCGGAAATTATTCAAAGGATTGGCACAAAGATTGCGAGAAACCGGCAATGTTCAACCTGTCACATTAAGAAATAGGATACGTAGAAGTCGCAATGAAGAAAATGTTATTAACGTATTGGCGTTAGTTAAGTCTGCACCCCATTTGTGTATTCGAAAAATTGCAAGAGATCTAGGATTGAATAATTCTTTGGTGCCAAGAATATTAAAGGATTATAAAATGCATCCTTATCATATTATTTCACAACAGCATGAAATTAGCCTAGACAAAAATTGTAGATCAGATAATTATCTATAAAAAATTTCAAAATACTTTTTCTTCTAAGAGTCGCCGTTTTTAAGATATAACGATTCAAAAAGTTGAAAGAATTGTAATCGTCATAATATGCACGTTTCAACGCCACCTTTGAGCTAGTGTTTTTTGCATTTCTTTCAACTTTCTGAATCGTTGATCTCAAAAACGGTGGCTCTGAAGAAAAAACTTATTCAAACGTTTTTTATAGATTATTAGGTGATCTACAATTTTTGTCTAGACTAATTCCATGATGAAACTTACTGCTTTGCTGAAAATCGCAAAAAAACCGTTTTTGTGACATTCGACCCAGAGTAAATTTTTTTGCACGTATCAGAGCGATGAGGACTTTTTAAGTTTCATTTATAATGGCGTTTTGAGCAATCCTACCAATTTTCAGCTGGGTGCGAATTTTGTAACTTCACTCCTATTTTTTTTGGTCTAATTTGACCGAACTAGTTTTGTTTCATTATGTAATGTTAGTAAATATTTTCATGCCACCTTACAGGGCGAGACAACAATCACCAACACTCTTCAAAAAATGCCAATATCTTTGGAATGAAAAGAGATATTAGTTTGCGGTTTTAACAGATCAATAAGTCATCAAATTTGGCTTTTTCTTAGCTAGTTAGATTTATAGCATTATATTTGAAATTTCTCAAAAAAAATTATAAATAGAGCTAGCTGTTACATAACGCCCTCTAGTTGCCGATTGGAAAATTAAAAGTGTTTTTGTTATTTGTTACTGAAATCTACATTCAATACTCTTTGCATAGAGTCTATGTTTTCGAAAATCGGTTTATGCATTATGGAGTTACAGTCTTTTTTATGTCAAAGAAAGAGAACTCCCCCCACCATTTCAGAACAGGTAATACAAAAAAATGACTTCAACAAAAGTTGTAGAATTAGGACAGTAGTTTCTAAAGTTGATACTTTTTACCAGCCTAAATTGGGGAATATTTCGTAAAAAATCCAATTATATTTTATAAGTGGTAGATTGCGCCACCTAGCAGAAAACTCTGGAATCAAAAACACTTTTAATCAATTTTTTAGGGCAGATTTTCATATAAGAATTTTTTTCCCCAAATTCTAGGACATACGGTTTCCGAGATACGGCCGGTCGCCACCCTCAATGAATCACCCAGTATATATATATATATATATATATATATATATATATTTATATATATATATTTATTATATATATATATATATATATATATATATATATATATATATATATATTATATATATATATATATATATATATATATATATATATTAAATATATATATATTATATATATTATATATATATATATATTATATATATATATATTATATATATATATATATATATATATATATATATATATTTATATGTCAGTGGCGGCTCGTGAGTTTTTGGTTTGAGGAGGATAAAAGAGGTGTTAAAAAATACATCATGGCGAAAATTTTTTGGATTTAAAGGTCAACCGCCTTATAATTTAAAGAAAAATAAAGTAAAACAAGCACCCTGAGCTATTAATTTGTTTTCACTTTCGAGTGTCTACCTTGAGATCTACAACTCCTATTTACAATATTCACAAAATCTCTTCTCAGCCAATTAGTCAATTCATCTATTCATCAAATTTTTTCTTTCACAAAATAGGTACCTACCTACCTACTTAACGAATTTGTTAACAGCTGGTGAGAGCAAATAAAAAGTTATTATATATTTTTGAAGATTAGCGGGATTCTGCGATCTTTAACATTAGCAAAATGATCTATAATATCCTCATAAAATTTTTTGTCTTTCGCCAAAAGTTTTACCAATTCCTTTTCAATAGACAACAAACTAATATTTTTCAAACGATCCTGGCTCATTGAATTTTGTAAATAAGTTTTAAATTTCTTAATAGTGGAAAACGAGCGCTCTACGGAAGCCGATGTCACCGGGATAGAAACAATTAGACATAAGTGTTTATAAACTTGGGGTAAATCTTGATTCAAATCATTATCAAAAAGGTATTTAATAGTCCTCACATGATTTTCATTTTGCCCCAAAATTTCATTGTCATTATAAACAACACACAGTTCACTTTTTATGGCCACCTTATCAAAAAAAGTGTATTTTTGACATAAATTTTCCGAAAGGTTATCTGGAAAATTAGCCGAAAATCCGGTGAACAAATTTTCATTGAGTAAGTCGAAGAAATGCAGTTCTTTCAAATTAGAAAACCTTATTTCTATTTGACCCCTAATAGTATCCAAAATTTCATAAAATATTTGCTTATAGTGAAGCTCCATATCTGCGTAACTGAATTTATTTCGTTTTGGGCTAAATTGAGTCGTATCATCAGTAGTTTGAAATACAGAAAATAGTTTTTTTAAATAAACTTCTGCACGAAATTCTGAAATTTTTTCTAAAAGAAACTTGAGCCGATTTCGTGAGTAAATTACATCTGAAAACTTGTGCTGTAAGATTTGAAAAACTATTTCTGTTTGTTCAAAAATTAATTTAAAGATGTTTAAAAAATATATAAATTCCTTATCTTGTAAGTAAGATATAAATCCGCGTGCTGTATTTAAAGTTACTTTATCGGTGAAAAATTCGTCACTTTCAACTAGGTATAGATTCAAATCCTCAAATCCTAAGCGGCCCCAAACAGAGACATTTTCACTAGTAAAAAGTAAACACTGCCAACAAAATAATTTATTTTTTACCTGTGATCCGGTTAGGCAAGGATGTCTCTCATAATTCCTTGTATTAAAACCGCGGTTTTGTTGTCTGTTACGCTGCACCAAATTGTTTAATTCAGGGGTAGGTCGCAATGTTTTTATCAAAACTTTATCCTCATAACTTAATGCACTAAAGTTATGGGATAACAAATATTCCACTAAGTCACCATTGAAATTTTTGAAATTAACTTCAGTAATTAAACTCATTTTAAAACAATACGCGAGCAATATAAGTAAACACGTCGGCCATTAGTAACTACGATCACACTACGATTCAATTAATGCTTTCCAACGAATTCACTCGATGAAATTATATAGTTGTGATTGGTCGACATTGTATGAGACTGGGTTCCTATCGGTGTTGCCATTTACATGTGTTTTGCTTTTCTATTGCAATGAAAAGTATTCATTCGGAGTATTTGCACCGTTGTTTGCTTTTCTGTGGCAGGCATAATGAACGTTGAGAATATACCTCTCTAAGCCTCCGCAGCGTTGCCACAAATCTTGAAATGAATGAAATGCAGTAAATGTTAATACCTTCTATCTTGATTAATGAATTATATTATATGATGTATGTTGAAAGTAGGTGCATGAAATAATATGATTTTGATTAATATGAATATGCTGAATGCTGACTATGCAATATAATATATTAGTGATACACGGAATATTATTGAGGAGGCTTAGCCTCCTTAGCCTCCTTTGACTAGCCGCCCCTGATATATATATATATATATATATATATATATATATATATATATATATATATATATATATATATATATATATATATATATATATATATATATATATATATATATTTATACCTATACATAATATAAAATATGAAACCACAAATTAACTTACAAACATAACTTGAAAGAACAAGCAATAGTAAACATTTATCTTATAGATTGAAATATTCGTGAATATAATTCGTAACGACCATAATAAAACAAGCCTATTCGTTCTTGTGCTTGTGTAAACGAAACGAATAATAAGAATAGTAAAGTGGGCGAATTTTCTGGCTTGTTTCTGAACTAGCGCTATCCTTTAATGAGTACATGTGTTTATCTATCCGTACAATAAATTCATGTAAACAAACACTCAACCCGAAAATGTGGCACTAGACCTCCCAAATCGTTGACTGCCTCAATTTTACTCCTATTTCTATACCTACAAACATGAATCATTTGATTGTCGGCAGTTTTTGGACGACAAGAATATTGAGTAAGTAAAAGCTTTTATCCCAGATATTGCTTAAATTCTTCAGTTTCAACTGTCTACTTTTCAATTCGTTGATAAACTTCGTTGGTTTGTGATTATGAAAATTCTCTAGCTACTTTTCAATTCGTTGATAAACTTCATTGGTTTATGATTATGAAAAATTTCTGAATTTTGGAACAAAGTTTCTAAGCGAATTAGAAGCTAGGGGTCATCCAGTGATCACTTGAGGTGTTTAGGGGAGAGAGGGGGTCGTGCGAAATGTCATTCAATCTCAAGTGGAGGAAGGGGTGGTCTCGGCAAATAACACGTAATATTTTTTTCCGCAACAGTATAAAATTTCGAGAAAATGGGTTAAAATAAGTAAAAAAATGTTTCTCTACTAAAATATGACTAAATCATGCATAATAATATTCAGGACGGTTTAATTATGTACCGATAGAAGAATTTATTATGTATAAATGAATTCATTTCTTTGGAAACAATTTATCCATTTATATATATATATATATATATATATATATATATATATATATATATATATATATATATATATATATATGTATTATATATATATACAGGGTGTTTCTAAATTGACGCGAAAGATTTCAATGAGTGATTCTTTAGCAAAAATTAAGGGGGGCTTTTCATATAACTTTTTGTTCAACACCCTTTTCCCTCCAAGTTACAGCCCTTTGAAATTAGGTGAAAAAAATTGTTTTTATTCAATACATCCACTTTGGAAAAATTTGGAAGAATGAAATTTGGCAGATAACTGCTGCTAATGAAATGGCAGTTTTTGAGTGTTTTTGTTACCCTTAAATGTAATCACAAGAGGCTGAAAAAACAACCCCTATAATATTTTGCATCAGAACTTTTCAATGCGCCTATATTTTCCTTTTTAAAAAATATATTCGAAAAGACAGACTTGATCTGCAACTTTTTTATGTCTTGATTTTTAATCATAAAGTTGTTAGTTTGATCACAAAAAAATAAAATAGTACTCAGACTATTTTCCCATAAATTCACAGAGGTTATCATTTATTAAAAAAAAAACAAGTAAGCTGCTGTCAAATGTCAAATAATTTGTTAATTGTTATTAGTAGTACAATTATTGTTCAATCCGCTCTAATTTGCAATATTCTTCAACTAAATAAAAAAATGCCATTCTTTCAATAAAGTTTTATTTAGTTGTGAAAAATGTTTGAAGTCATTATAAAACTGTCTAGAAATTAGAAAAAGTCAGGACAATAAAACTATTTGTCATATGACTTCATTTGACAGCAGCTTACTTGTTTTTTTTTAAATAAATGATAACCTCTCTGTGAATTTATGGGAAGAGTCTGAGCACTATTCTATTTTTTTGTGATCAAACTAACAACTTTATGATAAAAAATCAGGACATATAAAAGTTGCAGATTGAGTCTGTCTTTTCAAATATATTTTTTAAATAGGAAAGTATAAGCGCATTAAAAAGTTCTGATGCAAAATATTATAGGGGTTGTTTTTTTCAGCCCCTTGTGCTAACATTTTAATGTAACAAAAACACTCAAAAACTGCCATTTTATTAGCAGCAGTTATCTGCCAAATTTCATTCCTCTAGTTTTTTCCTAAGTGGATGTATTGAATAAAAACAATTTTTTTTCACCTAATTTCAAAGGGCTGTAACTTGGAGGGAAAAGGGTGTTGAACAAAAATTTATATGAAAGACCCCCTTAATTTTTGCTTAAGAATCACCCTGTATATATATATATATATATATATATCAGTGGCGGCTCGTGAGGTTTTGGTTTAAGGAGGCTACAAGAGGCGTTAAAAAATACACCATAGGCGAAAATTTTTAGGATTTCAAGGTCAACCGCCTTATAATTTAAAGAAAATCAAAGTAAAACAAGCACCCTAAGCTATTAATTTGTTTGGAAAAAAATTTTTTTCACTTTCGAGTGTCTGCCTTGAGACCTACAACTCCTATTTACAATATTCACAAAAACTCTTCTCAGACAATTAATCAATTCATCTATTCATCAAATTTTTTTTTCTATCACAAAATAGGTATCTACCTACCTACTTGACGAATTTGTTACTTATTCGAGGAATTAATCAATTGTTGCCCAGCAAGAACCAACGGGGAGGTGAGAGTTTTTTCTTGCCAAAAATAAAATAGGACCCTCCCAAAAATAGATTAAAATAAAATTCTTGTCATAAAAGTGAAACAAAATAAAAATAAAATAACAACAAAATAAAATAATATTATATATATATATATATATATATATATATATATATATATATATATATATATATATATATATATATATATATATATATATATATTTATATTTATATATATATTTATTTATATTTATATATTTATATATATATCTATAAATATATATATATATATATATATATATATATATATATATATATATATATATATATATATATATATATATATATAATATCACGAAGTATTTTTCGTTAACTATTAATAAATATTTATAAACAATAAGTGAATATTTATTTTTGATATACGGTATGATGTGAAGTCTTAAGTAGTCTTAAATAGAAAAAATTATAAGAAAATTGTTTTTTTGAATAAATCAAATGGAATCGACCATAGATTAACTCATTTCCATAACAAATACGTATTTTGAAAAATTTCACGTGAGATTCGGGGCGTGGGGGAGGGGGTCGAGCAAAATCTCACGAATGTCACCAAGGGGGGATGTCCTCTAGGCATGAGAATGATAAGACGTAATGTAAGCGTAACAAAAGCTATCCTTTTAACGCGGGCGGCATGTTTAGTTTCAGAGACGAAATAAAAAAATGTTAAATGTATTCTTTCAAGTAGGTATAGTAATATTCGTCATAATTTTATATTAACGTTAGAATTAGTTATTTATTATAGACTACGTATGATTTTGAAAAGATCGGAATGAATAATTCAAGGAAACAAATTTTGTAATATATATATATATATATATATATATATATATATATATATATATATATATATATATATATATATATATATATAAATCCTTCGTAATTATTTATAATAATACATTATCACATGATATGTAAATAAATACTTATGAGTCATAAGAAGCTTACAAACATAATAAACAAGCTTTACAGGAAATAGTTCAACATTTCGTTAAACGAATATCAACTTATTCAAATCTCTCTGGACATTTAAAAATTCCAAAATTATTTCATGAAAGTGACAAACATTTTTTGTATAACATGAATTCATAATAAATTAAGGTAGATTATAATTTATTTATAATAAAATATTTTTTTTGAGATTCATCACAATTATAACATTCGCGAATCTATCTAACAAATTAATTCAAAATTCTATAAATAATACCGTTCCCCGCCTGGGCGAGGGGGGCACACGATAGATCGTATTTATTTCTGGAAATAAACCAATAATATTACCATGTTACGTGTTTCCACATAAATTCATCCATAATTCGAAAGCAAATTAGTCAAATGCTCAATATTATGTTCCACGCGTTTGAGAGTAACCCATTAAATACGAAAAAAACAGCTGGGCATCAATCAGTGCATCGAAGAAAATAAAACGTGAAAAATAGAGACATTTATCACGTAATTCGTTTGAATTATGCCACCAAATAAACTAGCTACGAAATGCTTACGTTAAAAGTTTTCAATCTACAGCCCAGCATGGGATTACTGACTGCGGAGTAGTTGTTGCGACCATTTCAAAACAAACACCTCGTGCAATGTTTAGCACTTATTATGAAAACTGTCATTTAAGAGCTTTATGTTTACTAAACCCGACTGAACTTTCCAACAAACACTCATCTTTGTATTCAAACATATCATTTCATTGTAAATAGCGATCTTAAAGCTATTTTTTTCTGGTTGCGGCCTATGTAGGAGGATGATATATGCTATTTTGATGTGATGTTTGGCGAAAAATTAATATTGACTCTAAACAATCGCCGTGTAGTCGTAAATTTACTTATAATTGGGGATTATGAGGATTACCTGCATTGTGATTTATCGAGATTTATCGTATTATCGAAATATTAAAACAATTGTTGATAATAACAATTGACACATTCATTTAAAGAAATAACGCATGACGCACGTTTCGGTGGAACTTCACCTTCTTCAGATGCTAATGGCTAACTGAACTGTTATTATTAACCATTGTTTTAATATGTTTATTAATTTACACCATAAATCGGCCCAATCAATCCAAAATTATTATCGAAATATTCATCCAAATGAAAGGAGTTGTTTCGTTGACTCGCCCTACATTCGCCAGGACAATTTGGGTGCTTAGTTTGAGCAGGTATTGTGATCATAATGATATCAATAAATAATTTGAAAATACAAAATTCGCAGCATTCGAATATTCTTTTATTTTCCACTTGTATATTATTTGTTGATTTTACCTTAGATACGGTTACTATAAATACACTCATTATGCCCTAGGGCGTAATGAGCGGGTATTATGGATCATAACGCTCGCTCATTGTACGAGGAGAAATTAAGCAACTTCCATTGATCAAATACTTCATAATCCTTGTCGTATACGACTCTGGATTTCTCCGGCAGAGAATTATTCGCAGCTTAGGCTGCATTTTCTTGGGTAAATTCATTTTCATTTCCATTAATTCTATAAGACTACACAAAGAAAGCAGCAATGACATTCACTAAATATGATGACAAAAATATTCACAAACGTCAAATTATCAACAAATGACATGCCTACTATGAGAAGGAAAATGGAAAGTATAGGAGCAATGAACCGATTTCAAAATTGATTTTTCATTATAATATAAGATAATTTTTTCTTGAAAAATAAAATCTTGTATGCACCACGTGCATTACTAGATCCTAACGTTCATCGGGCAACATTAATTCCTCGGGTCAAAAGCCCTCGGGCCGAATGTTTCCCTCCGGGCGTTAGGATCTATATAACGCACTTGGTATATAAATAACTAAAAAATAACTCAGTCAGTTTGTTATAGTTATTAACGTAACAAGGCCGATATGTAGCAAATAACGGATGAGGTTGGATATAACTAACCGAATCCGTTATTTGCGTATCGGCCGTGTGTCGTTAAAAATTTTTCGTAATCCCATTGAAAGATTATATTTTGATTTCGAAGAAAGAAAAAACCCCGTACCTCGCAATTCTACAGAAAAATCCCAACGTCGTGCACTCTGTTGTAATGGAACAGTTTGACAGTTTTATAAACAACGTCAGTTTTTTGTATTCTCAAGTTCGCTTTAACGACGACCATGGATGAAATTGAGGAACAAAATCAAATTCCTTTAGAAATATTGGGAGAATCATGTGCAGTGCAGCGAGTGTTGATTAACTGCCGAAAATAACTCAAGAGCGATATCGAAAAGAATATGAAAATTTTGAAATGTGGCGTAAAAGTAAGAATGTAAAGGTGGTTAATGAAGATGTATTATTAGCCTATGCGAAATGAAAATCAGAGGTTTATTCTCCCAACTCGCTGTGGACCAAGATTTCAATGTTGTTAATGTAAGCAGAATGATGTTTTGAAATAAATATTTGAACAAGTGATTTCTTAACGGCCGCCGGCCGTTATGAAATTATAACGGCCGGCGGCAGTTAACACTGACTTTTCAATTGTCATCTGAATACCGTTAAATCAAAATAACAGTATGGGATTACGAAAAATGACTAAACAGATGTACGGAATTCCCAGTTATTTTATATCTTCTAGAATAAGTTTATGTTAAGTTAAGCCGTTCACTTACATAGGTTAAAATTCGAAATTTCTGAAATTTCGCCACCCTATCTTCGAGAATTAAACCTCAAATTAATAACAGATTTAACGGTCGCCGAAAAATTATTAATTTCCAAACTAAAGCGCCCTGTAAACGATCAAATTTGTTTGACAATCTTGTTTGACAAACTTCACGTGTGCTTCAAGCAATGGCATAAACGATCAAACCAAATATCAAACAAATTTGTCAAATTCTTCCTTAGTTACGGTTTTCTCGTTGGCGTGACGTGACGCGTTCCATGAAAAATGAGCAGTACGGTTTTGAATTTAGTTGTCAAAAATGCCGTCAATCCAATTTTTCATCAAACACTTCAAACACGTGAATTGTTTGACAAACGCATCAAACAAAGCCATAGACTATCAAATAATTTGACAAACACCTAAAATTTGACAAATAAGTTTGATCGTTTACAGGGCGCTTAAGAACGCTGGCGGTCTGAAACTTGAGTATATTATACATAAACGGTAGATTCATGCCGAAAAAATTGAGAACTCCATCAGACATCGGGAAAAGATTTTAGTATATCAAAGCTGAATTGTCTAAAAAAAAAATTTCTGTATATAGAAAATAGTTATTTTCCTAACAAGTGCGGAAAGAGATATTTTCCCGCACGAAACTGCCGTTACCCGAACGACGCGAAGCGGAGTTCGGGTAAGCAGTTGAGTGCGGGAAATACTCTTTCCGCATGAGTTAGGAATAATATTTTTTCTACGAGATCGATTAGATTCCAACACAACGATTAAATTCGATTTGATATATTCAAATAATTTCATACTAATGACATACTATGTTAATTCACATGTCGTTTCCATAGTAACGTCGTCGGTGGCGTTCGGTGCATAGAGACATATCATGATTCAGTTTATTCTTTAATAAAAGCGTGCGGGAAAAATCCCCGCTATTCCATTACCGCACGCAAACGCGTACGGAAATGGAATAGCAGGGGTTTTTTCCGCACTGTTTGGCAATGTGACTCTTAACGAATTGAAATGCGTGCGGGAAAAGGGTTGAAAGCGCACGCTTGTAGAAAAATAAACATTCGAGACGAAAACTACCGTCAGCATTGTTATTTTCAACCCAAATTACACACTGAAAGCTACTTTTGATCGGAAAAATTTTTTATTTTTAAAAAATTTTTCGTCAAGCCCGGTCGCCGAAAAATTATTCATTTCCAAACGATTAACGCTAGCGGTCTGAAATTTCAGTATATTATACAGAAAGGATAGATACATGCCGGGACGAACTGAGAACTCCATCAGACATCAGGAAAAGATTTTAGTATGTCAAAACTTAATTGTCTGAAAAGCAATCTTCTGTATATAGACAAATAAACATTCGAGACGAAAACTATCATCAGCATGGTTATTTTTAACTCAAATTACATACTGAAAGCAACTTTCGAGAGAGAAAAAAATTTTTAGTTTTCAAAAAATTTTTCAACCCCTACCTTCGAGATATATAGTTATTCATGTACCAAGTGCGTTATATAGATCGGGCGTTAGGATCTATATAACGCACGTAGTGCATACAAGATTTTATTTTTCACGAAGAAATTATTTTATTATAATGAAAAATCGATTTTAAAATCGGTTCATTGCTCCTATACTTTTGACGTTTGTGAATATTTTTGTCATAATATTTAGTGAATGTCATTGCTGCTTTCTTTGTGTAATCTTATAGAAATAATGGAAATGAAAATGAATTAACCCAAGAATATCATAGAAAATGGAGCCAAAGCTGCGAATAATTCATTGCCGGAGAAATCCAGAGTCGTATAGGACGAGGATTACGAAGTATTTAATCAATGGAAGTTGCTTCATTTCTCCTCGTTCAATTAGCGGGCGTTATGATCCATTATCATGACGCCCTAGGGCATAATGTGTGTATTTATAGCAACCGTATCTAAGGTAAAATCAATAAATAATATACAAGTGACTATTGCACTCATTCCATTTTTAGTGAGAAAGTTTCCATAGCTACTCTCGTTTCACAGCGATAAAACATGCAAGCCGGCAAAACTTACTATGTTAGTATTTCAGCGATAATATTTTGACATTTCTCACACGAATCGTTATTTCCTTGACTTTCTGAAATGTGACCATATTACTGTTAGACATATTTTCTCGTGAAATAGTCATGTCGAATACCACTCGAGATGAAATTTAAGCAGGTAAAATTTCTCTCTTGTAACATTCAAGTTTGTTGCTTAGACAATTTCGCTCATGACATTTTTTCCATTGACATTGAAACAAATGTCATTCGCGAAATCGCCTAAGCAACAAACTTTCATATTACAATGGAGAAATTTTTCCGGCAAAATTTCATCTCTAGTTGTATTATATATGATTATTTTTTGACGTTTCTTAAAACCAATGAAATGCTTCTTTATTTGTCACAAAAGTAAGTTTTAACCAATGATGTCATTATTATAGTGGGAATAAATCTTTTGTGATTATTCTCGGGAATAATCACTGTAGCTTTTATCTGCTTAGCAAGTGTCAGATAGTTGTCAAAATAATTACCTAATTGTGTCAACGCGATATATAAAATGGATGAAAATCATCGGTTTAGTACCTTTTCTGATGCAGAAATAACAAAAAATATTTTGAATCAAAAAATAATCTAGTCAAATATAACTCGCGAGTTCGATAAATTATAGAAAATAATTTGACAGATTTTTTCAAAACCTGTTGCCAGGCAATAGTCACGAGAGCCCGGAGGGCTCGAGTGGCTATTTTCAAATGGCAACAAGTTTGAACAAAATCTGTCAAATTATTTTCTATAATTTATCGAACTCGCGAGTTATATTTGACTAGATTATTTTTTCAATTTATTCTCACTCTCTTGTTATATTATTCCTGAAAATAAAATAAATAATTTTCAACCTTTTATTTCTGATTGAAAATCGGTTCAATTAGGTAATTTCACACTGGAACCAACTTTCCATTGAGAGAATGTTTTAAAAATTTATTTATTTTTCACTTGTATATAATATGTTTATTTCACCTTGGATACGGTTGCTATAAACACACTCATTATGCCCTAGGCCATTATGCCCGCATTTGCGGGCATAATGGATTCAAAACGCCCGCTTATTGTACTAGGAGAAATTAAGCAAATTTCATTGATTTAATACTTCATAATCCTTGTCGTATGCGACTCTGCATTTCTCCGGCAATGAATTATTCGCAGCTTTGGCTGCATTTTCTATGATATTCTTGGGTAAATTCATTTTCATTTCCATTATTTCTATAAGACTACACAGAGAAAGCAGCATGACATTCACTGAATATGATGACAAAAATATTCACAAACGTCAAAATATCAACAAATGACATGCCTACTATGAGAAGGAACATAGATAGGAGCAATGAAACGATTTTAAAATCGCTTTTTCATCATAATATAATAATTTTTTCGTGAAAAATAAAATCTTGTATGCACCGCGTGCGTTACTAGATCCTTATGCCCATCGGGCAACATTCATCCCTCGGGCCAGAGGCCCTCGGGCCGAATGTTTCCCTCAGGGCATAATGATCTATATAACGCACTTGGTACATAAATAACTATTTCGCCACCTTCGAGATTGAAACCCCAAATAATATAATCGAGAACTACACCATGAGATATCAGGAAAAGATTTTAGGTTATTTTGGTTGAAAATAAATTATGAATGAAAGCCATTCCAATATTTTCAATGTTATATTTTAGTATTCGAATAAGGACAAATTATGGGTTCCACTCGAGGAAGAAAGACGCAAGATATTTTTAAACGAGGGGTTTTACAGACCATAAAACCGGAGACTGACTATTACCAAAGACTTATGGATTCATTTTGGCCAGACGATAAAATAAATAATTCTATTTAAGAATGCCCAAGTCACCGAAAAAATATTGTTGTTATAATAGGTTGGCTCGGATGCATTTTAATCTCGCTTACGGGTTAATCTACAATGTCCATTTGCCCTGGGTGAAGTAAGTTATAATAAGTCAACGTTGTTCTTAATCCCCGATCTATTTTGGATCAAGACATTAGCTTTGGGAAAAACAAACCGATTCATTTTAGGTCCACTTCTCTTCCTTCTTTTCATCAACGATATTGTGGACTCGAAAATAAGTGGTAGAATTACTTTGTTTGCTGATGACACCAGAAGTAATGATTTGATGACTATTAAGGCCTGGTCTGATTCAAATGGGCTTTGTTTCAACACAGATAAAACTGTAGTAAGGGGGCATCAATTAATTACGTGAGATATAATTTTGGCGATTTTTCGATACCGCCTCCCCCCTTGGTCGTGAGATTTTGCTGGACCCCCTTCCCCCTCCTCGAATCTCACGTGAGATTTTTTGAAATGCGTATTTATTATGTAAATGAGTTAATCTGTGCTCGATTCTATTAGATTTATTTAAAGAAACCATTTTCTTATAATTTTTTCTATTTAAGACTAGTATTTAATATTTTTAATGAAAAATTCTATTGTAGGCCAAGCTACAGAGATTTTTTCATGTAAAAAGTGTTAAAAGAAAACCAGCTTCGCCATTGTGTGTAAAATAGTTCCACATGATATAGTGATATGTTTTTCACTCGACTTTATTATTTATGTCTTTGTTATTAACAATTTTATGCAAAAAATCTTTTTTAGTTTTTTGCTTATAAAATTGTAACTATCAGAGTAATCGTGATGGTGTCAATAGACTTATTGTAGAAAATGAAAAGCCAAAAAAAATGAGAGGTCGGACGACACGATCAGACCCTCAGTCTAAGGGAAAAATGCAGTTTTTTCAAAAGTTCATAACTCGGTTGTTTTTTGAGTTGTAGCGTAGATTCTCCGGTTAGTATTATTTATCAATATAAACTCTATTTGACAAACAATGGCGGAGCTGGTTTTCTTCTAACACTTTTTGCACAAAATGCTCACTCTAAATCTCTGTAGCTTGGCCTATTAGTTCAAGTAAATTATTAATATTTTATTGAAATGTGGAGAAAATAAAATTAATAATAAAACAATTGTTGTAATAAGCCATGCAGAATTACAGAATTTTTTTTTCAGTGAAAATTATTAGCGCATCGTATATTTATCATAAAAGGTTATAGCATTATTTTTTATGAATAATCTTCTCACCGTACGGTATATGAAGAGAAATATTCTTTCCAAAAAAAAAATTCATTTACTGTTAATAAATATTCATTAATAGTTAACGAATAAGGTTAGAAGAATAGTTGTTCATATTTAATGAATGAATAAATTGTTTCCAAACAAATGTAATTTATTTGTAGTTAATAAATTCTTTTATCAGTGCATAATAGCCATATTTTAGTGGAGAAACATGTTTTACTTAATTTAACCCACTTTTATCGAAATTTTATACTGTTTCTTGCGGGAAAAAAATTACGTGATATTTGCCGAGACCACCCCCGCCCCCACGTGAGAATTAGTGAGATTTCTTCGACTTGAATTTTAGCTGCGTTATCGACATACTTTTCTTTATTCGAAACTCACCTTCGTTATGGTTTGCCTTATTGGGGTCCATCCATTCAGCCTCTTCCACTTTGAGTCTGTTTTCAGATTGCAAAATAGAGCAATTCGTTATATGTTTTATCTGAGCAGAAGGACACATTGCGAATACTACTGTGAAAAATTCAAAATTGTAACTGCACTATTTATAATAATCCGTCTGCTTGGTTCGCAAACATATTTATAACTTTTCAGAAAGACTAAATCATAGGTATCCCACAAGAAATTCAGATACCGATATTCATTTAATAGCAGGGCCGGTCTAAGGGGTGTGCGAAGTATGCAGCCGCACACTCAAGCCTTTTGGAGGGGCATTAAATTGACCAATTTTTGTAAAAAAAAATAATAAATTGGGAAAGTTTTTAGAAACTGATTTAAATATTGGGCGGAAATATTTAAACTATACTCGCCGGCATATCATTGGAAGCTTGGACACTAAACAGCTGTACACTCCCCTCTACACCCCTCGCCCAGCGTCGTTGCCAGTTTGTGGATTGAAAAATTAATTCACACAGCTAAAAATCCCAAGCTTCCAATGATTTGCCGCCGACTATAAAAGGAATTTTGTCTTAAAACTATTACAGTTAGAATTCAAGGTAAAACCGAAGATCTACCCGGCTACCCCAATGAGTTCTGAAATACAGTAAGTCTGATGCCCTTGACCAATTTCTAGCCAATTGGCGTCTGAAATTCATTCTCCGAAATGAAAGCAAGAAAAGCCCTTGTATAAAATGTATAATAAAATAGACTATGTACCATCCTAATAGTTCATAATTTTTTGTGTGTTTGCGCCATTAATGAGCACTGTAATTATTGGTTCACTATGTTCTGTTGCTTTATTTTCTTTCACCCATGACATATGGAAATTTATCTTAGGTCCGGTGGGTGGTGATTTCCGCATTAGCTAGGTATTTATTCTTAGAGTAATTGCAGTATAAGCATAAAAACGTAGCGGTGATGGCTCAGGTGGCATCGCTCTCGACTAGAAATCGAGAGGACGTGGGTTCGACTCCCACGACAAACCAACAAATTTTCTATACCACCGCTACCGTTTTTCGGAGATCAGGTTAAGCCGTCGGTCCCCCTGGGTTAGTACGCCTCATTACTAACTACCTAAAATAGGGTTAAAGAGGCAATCGGCGCCGGAATACCGCACATAATGTGTAGGCTCCCCGGCAATAATGCCATACGCTTATTTATTTATTTATTGCAACGTTACCTAGAGTTAAGCTTTCATTAGTTTATTTGACATAATAGTGGTTATAGTGCAAGGAAGAGTACTGAACATATCAAGTCAATCAATAATGAATCAAATTGTCATACATGAATTTAATGTTCTATAAGGCGCAAAATTGCACAAAAACTGTGTTTTTGGACCTTAAATTTTAAAAACTTCCATACCCCCCAGACGACCCCCTGGCAGGGGCATAAAATTTGCGTCTAGCACACTTGAAATTTTCGCCTTAGGCCGGCTCTAATAGCGCCCACCTCTGTCTTAACAAAAAACTCAGCCTACAATGTCGGAAAGTTATACAATCCCCTACCATTGGAGCTAAAATCTATAAGTAGGTACATACAAAAAGTTCCGAAGTTCGACTAAGGCTTTTTTCCGCAACATCAGAAAATGACGACTTTTTTAACCTCAGTTCTCAATGTTGAAGTTTGATTTCACAGACGTCCTTTGTTTTTTATTTTTTTGTCCGGTCGTGAGCGTACAAAAAAGTACACTTTTTTGTACACTCACGGCAATTTCAAGAACGTCGGGCGGCGTACAGTTGGGTTCCGAATCCGACATAATGTAATCTGTAAGAAAAATTTTATATATTTTAATACAACAAGCAGTGGCGGATTTACAGATTTGCCGCCAGTAGGCTATTCAATTTTTGCCGCCTCTAAATTTTGATATCTTAGTCCACAATCATATCAATTTTCTATCAATAAAATTCCAACTTTATGATTTGTGCTCCATTATCCTCGTTACATCAACTTTTTCTGTATTGTTAGTATTATTGAGAACTATGGTGTACCGTGTTAGATCCTTGATTATTTTCACAGCAAAAAACATTGTTTTAAGAAAAAAATATCTCAATCATGTACCAATTTTAAAGTTAAGTAAGGCATGTCTTTAAACTATACAATACTTAAAAATATGAAAATAGCTTACATAAAATATATACATTTGGCGAACGTTGATAAATATTTATCATTACATTTACAACAAGACTCCGTGGTTGTGTGCATGTTATGAAAGTGATGCTTTTTTTTGTTTGTTTAATATTTGGAGGCGATGAAAAGTGGATAAAGGTAGGATTTCGTGATCTCAAACATTTGGTAGACAAGATTAAAAAACATGAAAATTCTCCAAAGCATAAAAACAGTCTAGTAAGTTTTCAGCTCTTGGTAAATGTGAATATTGAGTCTTTTTTACGTAAGGTTTATGCAGATCAGATGAATATTCGTTTTTTGCACCTGCACGAATGCATTTTGTTAACAAATTATTGATTTAGATAAATTGATAAATCCCTTGAAGATATTCTATTGGCTATAGATTTAGCCTAAAACCAAAAACAGATACACAAATATGTATAACCCAATATTATTTTTGCGCCCCCCCTAAAGACAAATTCACGAGCCACCACTGCTTTTTATATAAAAAAAGTAATTTTAATGCCATATCGTATGAATTTTTGAAGATCTTGTTCGCAGTAAACAGAATAACTTTCGAAAAAATCATTTTTTTACTTCAATTTTTTTTTCAATGTACTCATTCGACTGGAGAGAAGCCATTCAATAAAAAATTGCAGTATTGTTTTATCTCATTATAATTAATTCATTCCTATTGGAATTTTCTGAAAAAGTTGGCTTTGTGAAAAAATTAACAAATGTAGGTACTAATGTAAACATTCAATTTAAATAATTCGTGTACGACATGAGCGCTTAAGGCTCATTTGGATTTTCCAAACTTTCTCTTACTATATCTCTATAAGATATTGAACTAGTTTTTCATATAATAAAAATAAGTCAATTTTAGTCAGTATTTTTTACGCATAAAGAAATAACATTCTGACATTGAAGTTGGCAATTTGCAAACTTGCAGCAGCAGTCATGGTTAGACAGACCATCGATATTATATCAAGATTGAATTGCGTAAGATCTCATAATTATTTGGTACATGGAGAAAAAATTATAGCAGTTATCAGTGAAGAAAATATGTAAAAATATCCAAATTTCGACTATAATATCAAATCGCTATTGCGATATTCTAAAAATTCATGATCATTAATGTATAATTAATAAAGCGTTTAGCAATTGTTTATGTAGAGATGTTGAAATATTTATTATTTAGCACTACACTGGATATAGAACTATATTTCAATTTTCATTAAATATTTTAATTTCTCTCCAATTTTCGAAATTCGTTTTTATGTGTGTAGGTATAATAATTTTTTTTTCAATTTGTAAATCGAAATAAAAAATTTATGAACTAAATTTGCCGCCCCTTAAAATCTGCCGCCCTAGGCTCCAGCCTACTCAGCCTGCTGGTAAATCCACTACTGTTCAACAAGTCATTTCTTAATACTCGGATACTTACCAAAAACGCACAGTCTTATAATGCGTAGATAAGTGACTTTAAATGTTTCTGACAATTATTTTGTTGAATTGTCAAATTTGTGTTGCCTTGACACCTACAAAACCAGTAAGCAAAGCAATCTAATTTTACGTTTCTTCACATCTAATCCTTTTTAAAAATATCATCTTAATTTTATCGTTTGAACACCGTTTGCGGAAAAAAATCGCATGTTTTATTCGGAGAAAAGCACTTTTTGTGGCTCGACTAAAATTTAACATTTAGTCTCGCCACAAAAAGTATCACTTTTACTCCTAATAAAACAATATACTATTTTTTTGGAGAGACCATTTTATACTGTAACTGAATTTCACAATGTACCATAGACCCTTGAGTTCCACATTTGGTAGCAACATATCTTAATGTTTTTTTTGTAATAAACAAAATTTTGTATGTGTTTAATTTAATTTGATTGACAAATATGTTGATTCTTAACATATGTTTATACATAATCGACTCATAAATGTTTTTCTGTTTTGTTCTTTTATTTTAATAGATTCTTGTTTTGTTCAACTGTTGAAAGTGTGTTTTGTTTGGTTAGTTATTATTGCTACATTTTATTTTTAATTCTTCAAATGGGCTTTGTCTACAAAATTTTGTAATTTTGGATGACAAAAGAGCTATTTCTCTCTTCTCATTATTCAATTTGCTGGATAACGTGATCCAATTTTTAATAATTTTTTTATCTCATCATTTTCACAGTATAATTATTTATTTGATTAATTTCTGTTTGCATCGTATTTTATTTATTTTTTAATGTGAATTTAAAAAAATATATTTTTTTGCATGGAACTACTCTTGCACTTTGTTCATTCATTTCATTATGTCTTTTTAATACATAGGTAATATATAGAGAAATGTACTGGGTGTCCCACGACATATCTCGTCTTTTTTATATTGTATAATAGTAATAATATAGGTAATAAATAATAAAATTGTTCTTTCACTGAATATTTTCCATAAGAAAAAAATTTCTTCATTTAAAATAAAATTTATATATTCTACATAGTATTAAATTTGCCTTAAATTTTTCATGGCTGCTAAATGCAAATAAAAAGCAGTAAATTCTAAAATATCACTCAGATCATAAGTTTTTCTGTATAATATTTTAATATGAAGTGTTTCGATCTTATTAGACCACAACAGCTTTGCTTACTCGAAGAGAAGTGATTCGTGAAATCCTTTCAAGTTATGTGAAAACCGCAGTGCCCACAATGAGCAATCGTAAGGAACAATATAACCTTACATTAAGTAATCCAAGCCAGATGGTTATGATCAAATCTCTATCACAGTGGCTTTTCTTTGTCTCTCGCTAGATTCTAGATTTTAGAGTAAACAACACTGACGCGAACTAAGAAGATCGAAATAGAAGTCCCTTGTTCTTCAGTTGAAGTCAGAGTGAATAATAAAATAACATCGTCAAATCGACACAATATATTATTAATTTCGAAAAAAATATAGTTTACATATAAAATATAGTCTATAACATTACTCTATAATGAATTAACAGATAAATACAAGAATACTGAAAGCAATACTAGGAATAAGAGTATACCTACAATTGCAAAAAAAAAATAAGTAAACGAGTAGGTATGAGAAATAGCTATTATGTTGCTGTAAAAGTGTTCATGTTAAGTGATAATCTTAAAGTATTAACTACTGATAAAGCCAATATAAAGAAGAAGTTAAAATATTTCATAATGGAAAACTATATATATTTAATATTTTATTTTACTTTGTTTTAAATCTTGTTTTATTTTATATCTTATTTTGCTTTATATTTTATTGATTGTTATGTTGGTGTAAAATTTCTTTTTTATTTTTTGTATTAGTTTTAAGTTGGCCAGCTTATGTACAAGTGACTAATTTTACTTCTGTAGGAATATTAAGTACATGTAATGTTGTACAGGTGACTAGTTCACCTCAAACTTCTTGTGATATTTTTTTTTCTGGTTAATAAAATTCTTCTTAATTCTTATATTTCTGAAAGAATACAATTTCATAGCGAAGAAAATAGTAGATACAAATTGGAAATATACGATTTTATTGGCTGTACCTACGACCGTGATATTATTTATAATCCAGTACTATATTTCATTTCTAGTTTAGATTCGTCAATCGTTAGAAAAGCAAATAGAAACGAATTTATTCAGGTCTGTCAAGGCAGAATGTTAAAAGCTGCATCATTCACGCCTTCAACCATTCAACTTGACAATTCTGTTTTTAACGCCGCTCGTTCTCACTGATTTTTCGGCAATTTAGAGGCCCCGATGAATAAGCTTTTACCCACTTTCATTTCTAAGATAAAAAAAATGAGTTCGTCGTGAACAGGAGCCGTCGAATATAACAGGCACGTATTAGGAGAAATATTGTTTTGTTGGGATTCTTTAAGGATATAAATAATTTCATGTAGATACGCCAAGGTTCAAAGAGACCAAAAATACTCAAAAATTCATAAACTACCAAGTGGGTCCTTTAAATTGATCCTAAAATAATTTTAAAGTGAAACTTTTATTCTATCGCCCCAAAATTTTTCGTCCATCTCTCATTACAGCCGCAAGGCGCATGACAGAGCAGCCAAGACTAATATGGCGGAGCTCAATCAGCTGATCGTGTTTATATTCTCAATTATTCGTGTTCCGCTGTATTTCTGTGTTTTGATCTGTATATTAATGTAAATGTTTTTTTATTATTCACTTTATCGTGATGGTTAACGATACAGCTAGTGAGTTAAATAAACCGGTAGTTATTGATAGAATAATTGAAGTTGGCAACGATTCGATGATTTAAATAAATATTGCTCTTAGTTTTTAACGTGCTCCTATCATCTGAATGGTTGTATTAAATATTAGGCCAAGCTACAGAGATTTAGAGTGAGCATTTTGTGCAAAAACCAGCTCCGCCATTGTTTGTAAAATAGTTCCACATGATATGGCGATATGTTTTTCACTCGACTTTATTATTTATATCTTTGTTATTAACAATTTTATGAAAAAAATCGCGTAATTTCTTTAGTTTTTTGCTTATAAAATTGAAACTGTCGAGTAATCGCGATGGTGTCGATAGACTTATTGTAGAAAATGAAAAGGCAAAAAAAATGAGAGGTCGGACGACTCGATCAGACCCTTAGTCTAAAGGAAAATTGGAAAAAACCAGCCAAAATGCAGTTTTTTCAAAAGTTCATAACTCAGTTATTTTTTGAGTTGTAGCGTAGATCCTCCGGTTAGTATTACTTATCAATATAAACTTTATTTGTGCGAAAAGCAGGAACTGTCCGGTGCATAGTTTTTGATCTGTGGCCATTTGAATATTTTACTATGCAATTTATATTTAAATGGCCACAGATCAAAAACTATGCATCGGACTGTTCCTGCTCTTCGCACAAATAAAGTTTATATTGATAAATAATACTAACCGGACGATCTACGCTACAACTCAAAAAATAACCGAGTTATGAACTTTTGAAAAAACTGCATTTTGGCCGGTTTTTTCCAATTTTCCTTTAGACTAAGGGTCTGATCGAGTCGTCCGACCTCTCATTTTTTTCGTCTTTTCATTTTCTATAATAAGTCTATTGACACCATCACGATTACTCTGATAGTTTCAATTTTATAAGCAGAAAAACTAAAAAAAACAGCGATTTTTTGCATAAAATTGTTAATAACAAAGATATAAATAATAAAGTCGAGTGAAAAACATATCACTATATCATGTGAAACTATTTTACAAACAATGGCGGAGCTGGTTTTCTTCTAACACTTTTTACATGAAAAAATCTCTGTAGCTTGGCCTACATGTATCCCGTACCCTAACACGCAAATTGAAATTAAGTTTTATAATTGAATATTTTTTCTACTATTGATTTCCCATTATCATTCTCATTTTTCAATAATTAAGTTAAGATTGAAAACGCAATTTTAATACCCTGAATCAAATAATTTTCTAAACATTTTTAGTTAAATGCCTACAAACCGAATAAAGTTTCACTTGCATCGTGGTTTCATAAAACCCACACAAAAATTTTTATATTTAAAATCTATTTCTTCTCTCTTCGGTTTTTATAATCGCAATTTCAAAATACTCAATATGAACAGTACTTATTACACATACACTTCGTCATTAGCGGAAAAAGAGTAGACTTTTTGATAAAAGAGGATTTATAGAATATATGAAGTGAATCTGAAACGGACAAATAGACCAAACAAAATATTAAGTCAAGTAAACGAGAAATCCATAATAAAAAAAGACAATAGGGGTCTTGTAACAACCGGTTGAAACTAAATTCCTATACGCAAATAGGAATACAACTGTTGCGCAAGCTCAGCCACGCTTTCGTGATGGTCGTGACGCACACAGTTATAGGCCTAGCTTTCATTCTCCAAATGTATAGAGTGTAGTTTGAGAGAAGGAACTTCGTCCAAAAAATTTAACTAAAGTCTGTCCGGCGAGAGTATGCGTGCACATCACAGACATGCGCAAATAACGGCGCAAGGCTGCTGTAATTTTCTGAAAAAGTAGTTATATGGTGATCTGATCATTCATTTCGACAAATATTCTGTCCACAACATATTAAATCGTATGTATATTTCAAGAAAAAATAACATTCCGAGTAATAAAAATAAGTTGAATGGTTGTGAAGTTGTCATTCTATTTCAAAATTTGCAATGTTGTCGGACCATTTCGACCAACGTGCCGGTATTTCACGTTTGACAGTCGCCGCGTCGCCGAGATAACCTAGTTCTTCGAAGATTTTGTAAGTAAAAGTTCGATTTCAGATTATTTATTACGTCTGGCAACAGTGTTCACGATCGACGCCATATTTGATTGATGACGTGCACCCCAACTCTCGCTGGACATACTATAGCTGTAATCACTTTCTACATTCAATGTTCTCATTTGAGCTGGATTTATATTTTGACGGATTGTAAGCGTAGACGCAACGCAATAATATCAACTATAGAATGTATGTACTCTTGTTTATAAATGAACGTAAACGCATGACGTAACGTAAGTGAAACGGACTGGAACGGAAGAGTTGACCAACATTCATCTTTTTACAGTGCGTTTCTTACGTCCGGCCAATCAAAAGAAATAATTCTGTGTGATGTCAGCCTCACTGCCAGATGTCGCTTGTCTCACCTTCAGTTTAGTAAATTTCTTTGTTTTTTATTCTTGTTTTGTTAATTATTCACAATAGATGAATAATTAGAATATTATAATACAAATTCTCAAACCAACACAGGCTATTTACGATTCATATAATTTGTAGGTTATGTTGAATGTCATTCATCACCTTAACCTCTGCCCATGCGCTAATATTTCGTTCCGTGGAATTATAATTTGTAACATTTGTTACAGTCCGTTTGTTACATATTCAGTGCGTCTACGTTTACAGTCCGTCAAAATATAAATCAGCTTTATCCTTATTTTGTTCGTGTCTTTATTCTCGAGTTCGTAGTCCGTCCCTGGCGCCCAAAATTCGAACCAAAGTTTAGGAACGAGAGGACCAGTACTCGAAATCGTGGTGTCCCAGCAGGCTCAGGCCTCAGATCCAGCGGGCACAGCTGTTGATCGTACGTCTTTGCAGCAGCGATGAGGGAGCTCCATTTAGAAAAACCCACTCGCTCACATTCCCGTCTAATCCCTCAGGAACCAGCCGTGACGGCAATTTGTTATCCGCGTACAAGATGCACTTTCACACTTTCGAGATGCCGTACTTAAGATCGGAGTTATAATAGGCCAAAAATAATCCGATTTTTCGAAGATTAGAAGGATGCGTTGGCCCGTTTTATGTCAACATCTAAGATGACCTGAGCACATCAGAAATACATTTAGTTGAAAGGGAACTTGATTATTGTTTTTAGTTGACGTTAATTCAATTCTTCTGTGCTCGAGATATTCGTAAACTTCTGAATTTCAGGCAATAAGAAATCTCTTCAACAACAATTTTAATGATTTTAATTTATTGCTATATATTATACCTATCTTGGAAAATATTCGTTGTAAGTCTTTCATAAATTCTTAATTAAATATGGTTATATCAATAATAATTATGTATTGACCATTTCAGAATCATATAGCTAATATGAATATACAATAAATGTTAAAATATACTCACTTACCTAAGTGTTCTCCTTCCAACTGATGCAATTCTTATTTTGGGTCTTAGAGATTGGGATAACGTCTCTTTTAAACTGAAGAATATATTGTGGTATATGTTCGAGAATAACACATATCAGTCCAATATTTTCGTAATCAATGCTGTGATTATTTCTCTGACTACATTCACAAACTTATTATTCATAAAATTCTGTAAAATCGTGTGATATTCAAAGGTCTTATGTAAACTTCAATTCATGCTTAATTTAAAACATTCTATGTTACAAATAAAACTGTCGAAATGAGGAACATAGAAAAAGGTTTAGTTCAGATATATCGTAAAGTGTGATGCTAATTATATGAAATTGTTTATTTACTCACATTGGAAATTTTCGATGAACCAACATATTATATAAAACAGAATATTTGATCGATCTTCTTTGGTAAATGGACTTTATTGACTAGTACGTAATAAAATAAGAAATACTATTGTGGATATTCAATGTACGCAGCGAAGATAGTCATAATATACATCCCTCAAGATGAATTCTGTGAGCAATGAAGTCTATGTTCTAGAATTCGTTACTTTATGTAGCCAATATTCTTGATGTGATATTCTGGGTTTTTTGCTATTTCGTTGTAATATGTGCATTATTTCCCTAAAAGTGAATATTTTATTGAAAATATAAAAGAGATATATTATGATTTCACTACAACCAGCAGCGGAGTTTCAGTTTGAGAAGAATTCAAAATATAGGTAAGTTTACCCAAGTATTTCTGTATGAAAGCGTGGAAGAGTTAGTAAATTGTGCTTTATAGGTACATAACATACATATACCTAATCTATCTTTTTCACAGACGTATATAGAAACCTGATACATTTATTTCAATGTAGGTAGGTACTTTTGTTTGAATATTAATTTTTAATTATGAAAGGAATAAATTTTCCATTGTCAAGGCTTTCCCATTTCAAAAATTTGCCCGAGAAGTTAATCTTACTTTTCTGTCATTTCATAGAAACAGCTCGATTTGTCTCGATTAAATGTGTCAAAACAATGAACTAATTTATCCATATGACAATTTTTAGTGGTCAAATGAAATATTGCTCTAATTTCGTTGTTGAAAATCTTTGAATTGAAAATATATTATCATTTAACGTGTTTATTATTTAGTGTCAATGTTGTCTTTTACTAGGCGGCACAGTTTGAAACTTCTTTTGATTTATTAGTATACTAAACTGTCGGCGTAGGACGAAGTGGAATATCTTGTTTTGTAAATAATATTTAGTGGCCTAGCTATCTTCTAGGGTGGCTTCCAATGTGACTGATCCCCAAGTGTTAAGTAGGGTGGAAACTAAACTACACTACGTATATCCGGAACGTAGACCATTCATTCCCCACCGCATAAGAATCAGCTGTTGGTCTTATATCTCATATAAACTGCTTCCTGTCGAAATTACACTTTTTCAGATATTCGGAAAGAGTTTGTCTCTTTCATCTTTTGCGACACCGGAATTTGAAGGGGCGCAGATTTGGGAATTGAACATTGGTAACCCGAAATATTAGTTTTTACTTGAAAGGATAATTTATACAAACATTAATACTTATTGTATTCCAAGACCCAATTGTGTAAACTCCAACATATAAATAGCAATATTACATTCCTTATTTCAAAGCATGTAAGAGTCCACTAACTTCATGTATTTGAGTAAACAACACTGACGGGAAGTAAAAAGATCGTCAGAAACTAAAAGTCGTGGTGAGAAACATAACTTTCTATTTTCAATTAAACAATATGTTATTGTTTTCGAAGAAGTATAGCTTAATTATATTTGAAAAATGTCAAGTTCGAACATAATAAAGATTAAAATTAAAATATAAAAAAGAATAGATTCACAAAATAAAAAATATTGAAATATCAGAAAACTTACATACTGAGACTTTTTATTTGCTCAACATTCAAAACTATGGGAGTTCAAAAAAAATTGTACCTACTTGAATAAAATGTTGTCTTGAATTAAGGTAATGTGAACCTGTCGAGAACAAATAAGTAGGCAGTGGATACTCCTTGGAAATACTGGATTTTCCTGGTCGTATACAATCTTGATATTATTTATAAACCAGTGCTATATTTCATTTCTAGTTTAGATTCATCAATCATTAGAAAGAGATGTAGAAATGAATTTATTTCGATCTGTCAAGATAGAATGTTAAAAGCTGCATCATTCGCGCTTTTAACCATCTTACTTGACAATTCTGTTTATATATTTTTTACAAATCTTCATATTGAATGCATTCCAAGTCCCAATTGTGAAAAATGCAACATAGAGGTAGAAATATTTTGTTTCTTATTTAACAACACATGATAAATATCAAAGGACAAGATCCATGGATTTATAATTATTTTCTCAATTTTTTTTGTAAATTTTATTGAACATCGTTTTGATAGACGTACGGGTGTCCCACAAAAGGTAACAACTGTGAAGTTTAAAACTCGTGGACGATTGTAAAGCATATAAAAGCCCTTCAAATCCACGCTAGGCCAAATTCATTTACATATTCCATATATATGTATATATATATATATATATATATATATATATATATATATATATATATATATATATATATATAACTTTTTGATAATTATTAGCAATAACAGGCTTCTTGAATCTCAAAGAACGTCAACTTTTTAATAAAATATAAATAATATATATATATAATAATATATATATATATATATATATATATATATATATATATATATATATATATATATATATATATACATATATATATATATATATATATATATATATATATATATATATATATATATATTTTTTTTTTTTTTAATTTTTTTAAATTGTTTTTGCCTGGGCTGTATTTTTCATTTTAACTAATATTTTGTTAGCAATAACAGGCTTATTCGAAAACCGATTTTATTTAAATGTTCACTACGTTTCGTTATTAAATAGTTTGAAAGTGCTTGCGACTCTCTTCAAGAAAAATAAAATAATGATCGTATAAATTACGTTGCTTAAATAATATGCATGGCAGTTCATGACTGCTTGGGGGCCATGTTTTGAATTTCTCATTTCATCGAAAACCAACAATAACTAAGAAAATTAAATTATAGCGTTATTTACTGTATATTCCACGCTGTATACTTACTGTATGTTGAATGTATAGCATCGTTTTTAGTTTATTCATTTCTGTTTTAATCAATTTCAAATTGAAAATTCGAGTTTTATACTGGGAAGGATGCAACGGTATGCAAATTTGAAAAAATAAGATATTGTAGTGAGTGAATATAAAAATATGGTGGCTTGAACTAATTATTTAAAGTAAGACAACTTGAGAAATTGTGAGTTTTATTGATGATTTTAAAGTCTGCCTTGCTTTCAGAAAGTGTATGAGTATGTAAAGTTTTTAGAGAACCTACTTTCGTGTCATTCAGTGTTTTTATGAAAAAGTTGAAATGAAAATTCAAATAAATCACCATTTTTTTCTACTTAAAAATTGCCTTATTATCAATGAATCTAGAACGAAATGCTTATTCCAAGACAAAAACTTATTGAATAAACTCATATATTTAATAATATATTACATACATAAATACATATAAACAAGGAACTTATGGCAATGGTTCCCGGACGGAATACAACTTAAAAATGTTTTGCACATATGAAAATTAATGCAACAGTTTCTCAATTTCAAGAAAAAAGTTTTTCAATCATTTTGAAAAACTGAATTAAATTCGTAAAAATACAGCCATAAATTTGGTACTTGGGTTGAGTTGAATCTTTCCAAAATTGAGCTTTGGTATTAAAAGGAAAAACTGAAAAGCTTGAGAAATTAAAAATACATGAAAACAGACTATTCAAAATTATCAAAAATAGTATCAGGACATACATCTACATAAAACATGAATTTTCCAATCTTCTCTTCATCACTATAGGTCACCACTGCAGTAAAAGTTGAGAGTCAGTTGGTGGAGAACTATGGGGACCTGGGGGGTATTCACTTTCGGGAGGCCAATAGGGCGTGTATCTAGCTGAAGCGTCTTGCCTTACACTACATGGACTGAAAGCTCCTGGAGATGGATAACCTTGTTGAGGATAGCTCGTATTACATCCTGTATAGGTAGCTAGTTGAGTTTGACCAAGCCAAGCACCCGGGTCATATCTTGTATAAGCTGGAGGATACGTGGGAGGAGTAAATATGTTCCTTGTCAAGGGCAGCCCGTGTTGACCCAAAGGATCGCTGAAGAATGCTTTTGGATAAGGCTGGGGAGTTCTGTACGGTCTCTTCATTCTTCTTCTTCTTCTAAAGTTACCATTCTCGAACATATCATGGCACTGGGGATCTAAGGTCCAATAATTGCCCTTTCTTTCACCGCCTCCTTCTCTTGGTACTTTGATGAAGCATTCGTTCAAGCTCAAATTGTGTCGAATGGAATTTTGCCATCCCTTCTTATTGCATTCGTAATATGGGAAGTTTGTGGTGATGTACGCATAAATTTCCGACAAGGTAGCCCTTTTATTATGGGCGGATTGTATGGCCATGGTTATTAGAGCTACGTAGGAGTAGGGCGGTTTTGCTTGGTTATTTTGTCTGGACGAGGACGTCGAAGAGGAAGGCTGGGAAGGTTGAGGCGACTGGCTGGAGTTCGTACTGGCCGCTCTGGACTGTTCTTCGGAAGAGTCTACGGATGTTCGGGAAGTGTTGTTAGCTGTTTTGCTCAACGTACTGTTAGGTGACATTGGCAAGCTACTGTAGCCTGAACTTTGGACGATTGCTGCAAAATGAAGATAGGTATTAGATCACGACAACTATGCTTCAATTTCTATTGTTTACAGAGCAGAAAATATTAATAGAAATCTATAAAAAATATGAAACTATTCTAATAACAGAAATTTCATTGACTAGCAGAACTCTTGTTTGAACTTCAAGATCTTTAATTATCTTACCACATGATAGCTTCATCATATGAAACTGAGTATAAAAAACCGGCCAAGTGCAAGTCCGACTTGTGCACCAAGGGTTTCGTACCATTGACTATGCCCCCCTTAAATATTTATTTTATTTTAATTTTATTATTTATTATTAAAGTAAATATACAATTAAGGATTTTGTGAATATTTCAAGTGCCTACCTTTTACCTTTATTAATATCGAGCAAAAATAGGCAAAAATGGCATTTTTTGTATGGGAGCCCCCCTGAAATATTTATTTTTTTTTAAATTTATTATTTTTTTTTTTTTTTTTTTAACTCGAGGGACCTACAGTTTAACGCCGGTTCCGAACGGCCAATGGGCTTGTAATCTGAGTACATTACCCAACATTTTTAATTATTATTAACCACTGAAAACCGGACATATACAACACCCAAGAGCGAGGTGGGAATCGAACCCACAATCCTCGGTATACAAACGGTAGAAGGCAGTTCACCTTACCGCTGGGCTACCGAGGCCTCCAATTTATTATTTATTATTGAAGTAAAATTCAACTTAGTATTTTGTGAATATTTCAAGTGCCTATCTATTACCATTATTGATATCGAGCAAAAAAGGGCAAAAAAATCGAGTTTGTGCCCCCGCTAAATATTTATTTTATTTTGTTTTTAGTATTTTTTGTTACAGCCCTGGTGACATACCGACATACAGACGGACGGACAGACAGCGAAGTCTTAGTAATAGGGTTCCGTTTTTACCCTTTGGGTGCGGAACCCTATAAATTAGTGAATATGTTGTTTAACTTTAAAAGAAAATTATAAACTTGTATGAATAGCAGCCAATTTAATTTAAATCCTCTAAGTATATAAAGTATATATATATATATATATATATATATATATATATATATATATATATATATATATATATATATATATATATATATATATATATATATATATATATATATATATATATATATATATATATATATATATATATATATATATATATATATACAAGGGCGCACCCAGGATTGAGTTTCGGGGGGGGGGGGCTGAATCAAATTTACCTCCTTAAATTTAAATAGAAAACGCACATGGTTAACCGATAGTGACTAGTAGGCTCATTTTATAATAGTAGATGAGCTCATTTCACAATTATTATCTCAGTAATCTCAATTCTTTTGTTACTACAATAAATCTCGGGGGGGCTGCAGCCCCATGGTTCCCCCCCTGGGTGCGCCACTGTATATATATATTTATATATATATATATATATATATATATATAAATAATGAACTAATATAGATATGAGAAGTTATAAAAATAAAACAAAAATTATATTTATCTTAACAGATAATAATAATAATAATAATAATAATTTATTGATCCTTTAGGACACTTAACAATGTGTATAGGATAAGTCAATATTACAAGTTAATTCTATTCTAACATTTACATCAACAATTACCATCCCACTGAGTGATTAATGAATCAGAGAGAAATTCTTTAACCGAATAGAAGCACTTATGTAGTAATAGCTCCTTAATAACTCTTTTAAATTTTAGTTTGTTCAAAGATTTCAAATGGGAGGGCAAATGATATATATATATATATATATATATATATATATATATCTGTTAAGATAACTAAAATCTTTTGTTTTATTTTTATAACTTCTCATATCTATGTTAGTTCATTATTTTTTCTAAACTTTACGTTTTATTGCTCAAAGATGTTAACTACTTATTTTCATCAGTGGAAAAAAAATTGAGTAATGTTAAACTGTTGAGAGTTCATACTTAAATGAATATTTTTTTAAATATATTTCATTTTTCACTCAATATTATTACTTATATTATTTGTTGATTTTACCTTAGATACGGTTGTTATAAATACACTCATGCCCTAGGACGTTATGAGCGGGAATATATATATATATATATATACAAGGGCGCACCCAGGATTGAGTTTCGGGGGGGGGCTGAATCAAAATTTACCTCCTTAAATTTAAATAGAAAACGCACATGGTTAACCGATAGTGACTAGTAGGCTCATTTTATAATAGTAGATGAGCTCATTTCACAATTATTATCTCAGTAATCTCAATTCTTTTGTTACTACAATAAATCTCGGGGGGGCTGCAGCCCCATGGTTCCCCCCCTGGGTGCGCCACTGTATATATATATTTATATATATATATATATATATATATATATATATATATATATATATAAATAATGAACTAACATAGATATGAGAAGTTATAAAAATAAAACAAAAGATTTTAGATATCTTAACAGATAATAATAATAATAATAATAATAATAATTTATTGATCCTTTAGGACACTTAACAATGTGTATAGGATAAGTCAATATTACAAGTTAATTCTATTCTAACATTTACATCAACAATTACCATCCCACTGAGTGATTAATGAATCAGAGAGAAATTCTTTAACCGAATAGAAGCACTTATGTAGTAATAGCTCCTTAATAACTCTTTTAAATTTTAGTTTGTTCAAAGATTTCAAATGGGAGGGCAAATGATATATATATATATATATATATATATATATATATATATATATATATATATATATATATATATCTGTTAAGATAACTAAAATCTTTTGTTTTATTTTTATAACTTCTCATATCTATGTTAGTTCATTATTTTTTCTAAACTTTACGTTTTATTGCTCAAAGATGTTAACTACTTATTTTCATCAGTGGAAAAAAAATTGAGTAATGTTAAACTGTTGAGAGTTCATACTTAAATGAATATTTTTTTAAATATATTTCATTTTTCACTCAATATTATTACTTATATTATTTGTTGATTTTACCTTAGATACGGTTGTTATAAATACACTCATGCCCTAGGACGTTATGAGCGGGAATTATGGATCATAACGCCCGCTCATTGTACGATGAGAAATGAAGCAACTTCCATTGATTAAATACTTCATAATCCTTGTCGTATACGACTCTGGATTTTTCCGGCAATGCATTATTCGCAGCTTTGGCTGCATTTTCTATGATATTCTTTTTTCATTTTCATTATTTCTATAAGACAACAAATAGAAAGCAGCAATGACATTCGCTAAATATGATGACAAAAATATTCACAGACGTGAAAATATCAACAAATGACATGCCTACTATGAGAAGGAAAATGGAAAGTATAGGAGCAATGAACCGATTTTAAAATCGCATTTTCATAATAATAATAGTATATTATTCAACGAGCACAAAATGATTGCTATTTTTCACGAGGGTGAAGTTTGCGACACGAGCTGCAAGCGAGTGTCGCAATTCACCCGAGTGAAATATTGTAATTTTGTGCGAGTAGAATACTATACTTCGTCCACGACTTCCTCGAAAAAATTAGTATTAATCTGCATTTTCAACAATAAAAATAGTTATCAAAAGCGTTGACATAACATTTTCTGTGTTCACTGAAAACTGCATACTCACGTAAACGTCAACTATTTCACTTGACTTCTTCCATTCCTTTCTTTCACTCTGATAAAAATGAAATAGACAATTCCACTCATGTATAATAATTCCCATTTGAGAGAACGAAAATCGTAGTTTGCTATCGAATAAATAGGAAGGAACAGAAATGCAAGTGGATAAAAATATGGGATAAATTACGTTACCTTATCAACGCTAGCAATTATTCGTTTAGCAAGCGTTGCATCAGTTTGACAATTGTAAATGTCGAAAACAGAATTTTACAACAAATACCTGATATTCCAGTAAATATGTTGAGATTTGGAAATATTAGCGAGGCAGAAATAATAAGGGAGATCGAAAAATCAACTCCTGAAAATACAAAAAAAAGTCATTCTTCCATTTGGAATCAATTTAGTGAATTTTGTGAACAACGAAACTTCAATTTGGAAACCGAACAGTCAGTGGAAAATGTGGCAGGAATATTGATGGACTGGGGCTTTAATATGAAGAAACAGAATGGGAAAGATTATAAAGAATACGTGGTGAAAACAATGTGGAACACAACCGCGAAAATGTTGCAAACCATGTATTTCGAAAAGTTTAATGTTACTTTCAACCCTTTCACTGATTTGGTATTTAAGAAATCCCGTGATGCACGTAACTCTAAACGAAAAAACTTACAAGGTAATTTAGAAAAACGTAAAAATAGTTCAGTAGCATTAACTAAAAGTGAAATTGTTAAAATGGCATTAATATGGGATGAAAATAGTCCCATAGGTCTTTTAAAAAGATTTTTTCATATAGCTGCATATGAGTTAGCTTGGCGAGGAGGCGAAGCTGCAATTTGTAAAGTACACTATTTTAAAGAAGAAAAATCAAATAAAGGTGATTTAACTGGTCGCATTGAATATAATACAGTTTTTTCCAAAACATGTCAGGGTGGCTCAAACAAGTGCTGCGATAGTAAATGGCTAATAAAAAATATAGAAAACCCTAGCATATGCCCAGTAACATTGTTTTATAAAATATTATCACATAGACCGAACCATATTACAACTGATAGATTATTTATAACTCCCAATCCGTTTTGGAAAAATAATTCATCAAGAAGCTGGTACAAAAATATTCCTATAGGAGTCAACGAAATTCTTAAGTGGACGAAAATTTCAGCTGGAAAAATTGGACTGGATACACAGAATAAAAAAATTTCTAATCATTCTCATCGCTCAAGCGCCGTGTCAACTTTAGCTAAAGCAGGTATTAATGAACAAGAATTAATTAAAATAACTGGACATTCCTCTTCCAAGTCTGTAAAGCCCTATTTACAACTTGATAATGAGCATCATTCGCATCTTGTAACAAATCTCCGAGATAAAATTTTGGATAATGAATTAGCCACAGTGTCAACAACATCCATGTCAATGTCGAAAACAATATCTGCATCAGTAAAGGAGTAATTGTCCACTGAACCAATTGTATATAATAATTGTATTTTTAACAATTGTTCTTTCTAAACATTATTCTTCTAGTTATTGTTATTTTAGTTTGTTGAATAAAGTTTAATAGAACTTTGTTTCCTTATTTTCAGTATGTTCATTATGTTGAGTAGGTTATTAGGCTTAAAGGGACCTCGGTCCTCAGCCTTTTCAATGTCTAATAATAAAAATAATTCATGGAATTGTCGTACCAAATACCACGCGAGCTCAGATTTAGCAGGATATTTTTTGTGGTTGTTTTCTCATACTTACTTTCATTGGCAATTTAACTCGATCTGTTCAGACAAAATCACTCGAGCTACGCTCTCGTGATTTTGTCAGAACAGCTCTCGTTAAATTGCCAATGAAAGTAAGTATTCGAAAAAAACGACGAAAAAATATCCGGCTAAATCTGAGCTCTAGTGGTATTACCCCCGATAATTTATTAGAGTAAATATTCAATAAGTTGGGTATTATATTAAATATTAGTTTAATAATTTGCCTAAAAGTTATCTTAGTTACATAAAACCTAATAATCTAATAACAATGCTATCCTAACAATGTGAATGATAGTCTCAAGTTTGGACATACGTTTTGAGTGTGACGTCATGCAGTGTATAATAAACCATTATACACACTAGTGAATAATAGGTACTTCAGGAAGCACACGTATAATGAATGATTTATAGTACAGTCGTGGACAAAATAATTTTTTCGTGAAAAATGAAATCTTATATGCACCACGTGCGTCACTAGATCCTAACGCCCATCGGGCGTTAGGATCTATATAACGCACTTGGTACATAAATAACTATTAATCCGATTTCGAAATGTTTATTACGATCTCCAGCTAATTTTTCACTGCAATAAGGAAGAATTCATTGAGTAATGTCCGAGAGAAAAAAATTTAAAATACTTAACGAAGAGTGTTTGATCCCTTGCTTTAAATAAACTTCTTTTTGAAGTTTATTTTCCAATTCGTGAGAACAATTTCAACGCCAGTTTAATTGATACATCAGACGTGGAGCAAGATCAAACAAATTTAGTCGGAGAATATTTGCGAATTACGGTTCAGCTTGGAAAATATCGTTATTATTCCGCAGATTTATTTACGACCAGAGTACTTCCATCGCGGGCGTAAAAAGCTTATGTTTCACATATTTCTCAGTGTCGCCTGTTTCATTCATCTTGAATGAACGATATTCATGGAATTTTGTAGACATTAAAAGGACATATTCTTGGATCATTGTACATAATTTTCACGAAATGTATTCAAGTGATGTTAATCGAGAATGTGTTTCTAATTAGTTTTAACTGTGTTTGTAACTGATTAATATGTCGTTATGTTATAATAAATATATCTGTACGCAGGGCCGGATTAACCGTTAGGCAGAGTAGGCATCTGCCTAGGGCCCCGCATCGACTAGGGGCCCGTGCATGCACCAAGAAAAAAAATTTCATCGAATGAAAATTTTATTGAAAAATTTGTATGAAATTCCTTAACAATATTATTGCTTTCTTTCGAAGAAGTTTGTCAATTGATGAAATACTTCATACATACAGAACCATATAGTACCGAGTAGTAGAACTAATAAACTGTCTTCGTTCAACAATGTCTCAGAACCGTTTGAATTCGTTGCCGATAATGGCCATTGAAAATTATGTATCAGAGAGGGTCAACTTCCAAGATGTTTTAAACGATTTTGTTTCTAAAAAAGTTAGAAAAGTTAATATTTAAACTCAATGTACTGTACAAAACAATAAATATCTTGGAAGTTGACTTTTTCCAATTTTTACTTAACAAAACTGTTTTCTTTAGTTCATTGTATTTTTTTGCGTTCAACAAGATAAACTCAAAATAACCGCGCCTCGTCTAATTTCCCTTTCCTAACCCATCATGCAACCTGGATCATCATTCATCACTTATCTATAACCTATCCATTAAGACCATTTCAATAAAGCTAACGAGTCAGGTAAGGTGATGCTGCAGCATCAAATCAAAGTAACCATGTTGTTGCAATATCACATAAGACTCTGAAGTAACAGGCACCTGGAGTCGATCATTTGGAAGTTACTTACATCCTTTTATCAACTTGAAAAGACCTGGGGCCCGGACAGGGTTGTTGCCTAGGGGCCCGGACAGGGTGAATCCGGCCCTGTCTGTACGAAGGCGTAGAATAGCAATGAAAAATGTTCATAAATTTTAATAAAAAATTACTATGTTTGTTGCAATTGAGTATTAAGTATTGCAGATTCGATCTACATTTTGTAAGTTCGACTTACAGATGTAAGTTTGGCTCACAATTGTAACTTCGAACAGAAACTTGGAGCCACAATCTTAATTAAGAAACTACAATTATTGTAAGTTCGACCTACAGTTGTACATTTTGTTACTGTTTATACATTTAAAATAATGGTTCTGGTGCAGATGAGTGTGCACATTTATTCATAATAGTCTTATTTATTTATTTAATTTGGGTTTATGTTGCACTGCGACCTTATGGTCTATTTTAACCCCCATCAGATCTGTACTACGCCATCTATACCTACAGCTCCCATAGTCTTGTTAATTATTATAATCAGAAAACTACAAAGTAGGTTCGAAGTTACAATTTTCAATTCGGAAATATAATGGAGTAAAAATTGATTATTCCAAGAAAATTTTGTATAACCATCTGATTGGGCTGATATTTTTCCATTTCGATTTGACATGAAAGTAAAAATTTTCTATTTAATAATTAAAAGTTTTCATCAGTATCTTTTACTTTTGGATACACTTGATGAATGGCTACATTTTTCTTGAAATGTCATTTATAATCAAGTAAGGTATTCAATTTGTAACATTAGTTCGAATTACTAATCCGAAGAAGCCAACAAAATATAGTGAAAATCAAAAAACCCAAGTTTCATTTACATCATTAACTTTTAATTCGATCCTAAAATTTTACGTTCCAAGTTAACATTACATTGTGAATTCGAAATTACAATTAATTTTCAATTGCAATATAACTATTAAACGTTTTATCTTTCTCAATGTCACACAATAATCAAAAATTCAAAATTTAATTTTCCAAGTGTTTGCATACCTACCATCCAACAATGAATTCAGAATGTTGAACTTTTCTATACAAACAATAATGAAGAAAAAAATTTCACTGGTTCAAGAATAACCGTATAAATGCGGTAGAAAAGAAGATAAAATCAATTCTTCCAGAAAACTTTAAAACACTAAAGGTGTATTGGAAAAAGTATGTAATAAATAATGATATTCTTTATAAACTAGCTATGAAAATCTCGTAATATGGATTATTTAAAAAAATCGGCCAAGTGCGTGTCGGACTCGCGCACGAAGGGTTCCGTACCCCCGTACCCCCTTTAAATATTTATTTTATTTTAATTTTATTATTTATTATTAAAGTAAATATACCATTTAGTATTTTGTGAATATTTCACAAAATACCTTTTATTGATATCGAGCAAAAATAGGCAAAAAATGGCGTTTGTTGTATGAGTGCCCCCCTTAAATATTTATTTTATTTCAATTTTTTTTTTATTTCATCGCATCAACTACAGAGGTTATTAGCGAACCTTAATATAGTATACAATTTGAGGTCTTTAGAAAATGTTTACATTTTGGCTATATGAGTTCGAGAAGATTAATAGAGTTTAGGAAAGGAGGAGGAAACACGTGTTTCATTCCTCCCTGAAGTATGTGTCAGGGAGGCGGGCAGCTTGAGTTTGGGATTAACTCCTTCAGCCAGACCAGAGGATACACTTGTATGTACAAGTGCATTAAGGATAGGTGAGACGGGATATTTCGGAACATAGGAAATGTGGGTAGGGTTCAGAGGATTAATACTGGCCCAGCATTCGCCTTATAAGTTTGCAAGCAGTGACTTACATTACCATGAGGAAACCTCTGAAAAAACCTCATGGCAGACCAGTCGGCCCCTATGTTTGAACCCGAGACCTCTCAAATACTAGCCAGCGTACCTAACATACTCGACTAACTAGCTTGGTGCTGTCTATAGTGGGGGAAGAAGGAGAAGAGGAGAACGCTTAATAGTAATACAATCTCGCGGCGCGCCGACGTTACTACTGCACCATATTCGTAGGGTCAGCCGTTCGGAGCCATTTTTGTGCCCTTTTTTAACTAACTTTGCAAAATTTATTTAAAAATCCGAGATGACCGTTTTATTGCACTTTACGTCTAGTTAATTAATCTTTTTTCAAAATTGAAATCCGAGTACCTCAGTCGATAGTAGCTATTTTACAATTAGTCCTGTTAAATACATAAAATTGCAATTACGTTAACAACAATTATCGTACAGCGTTCGTTCTTTTTACTAACTTTAAGTAATTAAACATTGCAACCTTTTTGCAAAAGCAGAGACCTGTAAGTTGTAAATTAACGAAATTATTAAATTAATAAATAAATAAAAAATTCTTTGGCTATCAATTGTTATCTTCGTTACTAATCATCTGATTAAGTCGGGCGAGGTCTCATACTCTTCGTAATTCAATTATCTACAAATTTGTCACTATCCAGATTACTCCATTAGTTCATTAGTTATAAATGAAAAAGTAATAAAAGTACGATTTTTTCATTAAAATTGTTTCATAAAAAAATAAATAATGGTATTTGCGTGTCCAAAACATAACACAATTAATCTATGAATTACCCTGCTCACGATGGCATAGTTGGTTTTCAGATGGAATCGATGTCAAAAAACGACTTATATTGTGCTCTGTTGCTTGGACTATGAACAGATTGTACACTTTCACTGGTTACAGCTTCTTTGGCGAGTTGGTCTGCTTCTTCGTTTCCTGGCAATCCAATGTGGGATGGGATCCAGATGAATACGATGTCCTTTCCATATTGATGAGCTAAGCTGAGTTCTTCTTTTAGTTTAGAGATTAAGGCATTGCTGGTATGTATCCGTTGTATGGCTTTTATGGAGCTGAGTGAATCAGTAAGAATTGTGAAATTTAAAGAGATAGAAGAGTTAACGAAAATGATGGCTTGGTATATTGCATATATTTCTGCAGTGAATATTGACGATTCGGATGGAAGTTTGATCATAAGTCTACAAGTAGGGGTCACTACCGCTGAGCCAACAACATCGACAATACAAGGACTGAGGACTCTGACGTCAGAGTGGCGTGACGTAAGCATAGCGAGGTATAAGTGAATTCAGATTCACCGCTTAACCCTACTTTTTCAGTGTTTGTTTACTTCCTCACAGGAGCGACGTGGGTTTTTCTCCCTTGTTTTTTTTGTGATTTGTTGTAACAGGATTAATTAGTGTGCTATTTTTGTGTAGTGGTAGTGATGTGTCACCGAAACGAAATATTTATAATTTTGCTGTGTATCGGGATGCCGCGGTAACTATAAAAATGCACCAAAAGTACACCTTTTCCGTTTTCCAACGGATGAAGTGATGTGTGCTAAATGGGTGGCAGCTATTCGCCGGGAAAATTTTTCTCCATCGAAGTTCTCTAGGGTCTGTGAATTACATTTTGCCAAGGAAAATATAATCACTTGTTCTACTGCAACGGATTCCAGAACCGGCGAGTATATAACTGTTAGTTTAAAATTCCTAGACTAAAACACGATGCTGTGCCCACCAAACTGCCAACTTGTCCTTTTTATTTATCAAAAACAATTAAATTTCGCCTTAGTCGTGATGAAAAACTACGCGAATTAGAATATGAAAGTTTTGCGAATGCAATTAGAAATAGTAAGATCGAATTTGAAGCTTGTGAAAAAAGATCTTCATATTATGATTTTGAACAGTTTCTTAATGTTTCAAACTCATTTCAATTGCCTAAAGGCTGGTTCAAAATAAATGATACTAGTAAAGTCACATTATTCAGATTGAAATATTCTCCCGGGCCTGTAATGATGTGTTCATTGTTCAATGATGAGTTCATTGTCGAAGATAATTTCAACCTTATTAAAAGTTTCAGTCGCGGAAAATTGCTTTATCCCAAAGACGTTATCGTACGAATAGTTTTATATGCATACTTATATAATATTTAACAAAATTTTAGATGATTTCGAGGAAACTTTTTTAACAGTTCATAATAAACGGGCATTTCTTACTCAATATATTTTGAAATTTCTCTCAGAAAACGACCATCTACATAATGATAGTAAATGTAATATTTATACAATTCATGAGATTGCAAAAATTGTGATTACCTGTACAGTAAATACACTCGTTAAAAATTACTGTGGAAAATTAAACGACCGATTGGCGTCATGCAAAATTCGCAAATTGAATACTTTGGTTACATAAGTTTTGGTAGTAATGGTATTTGCTTTGAAATTTCGTTTTTCCATAATAAAATAGTATGGGGTACAAAGAAGGGCTCAGTTGACGACTGGTACCCTCTTTAAACAGAAAGCCCTTCAAAAGTTTCAAAAAACCTATTGCTTTAGCGGTTCGCGTTATCCAACGCACAACGATGTGACTTCGGGTCGGCCTCCCTGTTGTGACGTCACTCGGCAGTCTCGGGTCCTTATATTCTCGGTGTTGTTGGCTGAGCCGACTCCTTCGGTGAGTTTCGAGCCGTCGGTGAAGATTTGACAGTAGTCTTGATATGTAATTTCAATTTTATTATTTATTATCAAAGTAAAAATACTTTGAGTATTGAGTATTTTATGAATATTTCAAGTGCCTACCTGTTGCCATTATTGATATCTAGCAAAAAAGGGCAAAAAACATTTGTTGTATGGGAGCCCCCCTTAAATATTCATTTTATTTTGCTTTTACTATTTGTTATTATAGCGGCAACACAAATACATAATTTGTGAAAATTTCAACTGTCTAGCTATAGCGGTTCTTGAGATACAGCCTGGTGACAGACAGACGGACGGACAGACAGCGAAGTCTTAGTAATAGGGTTCCGTTTTTACCCTTTTGTTACGGAACCCTGAAAACGGTTAGGTATTTCTTAATAAACTTGTTACTGAAGGAATAAATTTTTTTATTCAACTATTATATCCACGAATAATGCGTGAAAACCATAAAGAAGATCATAAACATCTAGTTCAACAACTATTACGAAGAATGCTCTTCCTCTCCATTGATACTTAAACAACGAATTTTTTACATCTTCAAGATTGTTAAACTTCCAGTTTATTGAGTTTCTGAACGCGCCATTATTCCGATGAAGTTATGACATGGAAATTTATGGGTCGTTTTAACATCTACCTTAATGTATTACACATTGAAATAATCAATACGGTCAGAGAATAATAGTAACACCATTTTTCAGGAACTACTGCAGCTCGTGCTGATCTCGATAACGACATTTTTCACAGTTTCTAAATAATAGGTAACAAATCATAATAGTATTTACTCTGAAATTTTAATATTATGTCTACGATCTGAAAGGGTGGTATATATTGGTTATGTCTTATGATTTGCAACGTTTGTTTTCTCTTCATAAGCTTATGACATGTGAATAGAATGTTATTAAGTTTAGTAATCTGTAGTTTCTGACTGGAAAGGAAACACACGTGTTTCATTCCTCCCTGAAGAATGTGTCAGGGAGGTGGGCAGCTTGAGTTTGGGATTAACTCCTTCAGCCAGATCAGAGGATACACTTGTATGTACAAGTGCATTAAGGATATGTGAGACGGGACATTTATGGAACATTGGAAGTGTGGGTAGGGTGCAGAGGATTAATACTGGCCCAGCCTTGTAAGTTTGCAAGCAGTGACTTACATTACCATGAGGAAACCTCTGAAAAAAACTCATGGCAGACCAGTCGGCCCCGGGGTTTGAACCCGAGACCTCCCAAATACTAGCCAGCGTAAGCTAAGTACTCGACTAACTAGCTTGGTTTTTGACTGAAAAGTATTCAAGGATATATAGCTTACTAATGGTGAGAAAAAATCAATCCAATATATCATGGGATGATCCTTTTCTTGTAAAATAAAGTAATATATAAAGAATCTCTTTTATAATTGGAATGTTAATGAAAAAAACCGCGCTTCAAATTGAATCATTACTTTCATATCATTGTTAATGTAATTGTTCAACTTTTTAAAATTATTTTGTATTGAATTATCATATAGTATAGAAAATCGGAATCTGTATGCCTGAAAACCCTTAAAAAGACATATTACTGGATTATTACAATAATTTTCAATTTCAGAGCCCAATTCTTTTTACTTCCACGACTTTTTTTGTAGAAATATTATATCGATTATGAAATCAAAATCCTTAAAAACCTCTAAAACGACATAATATTTGATTTTTAACGAAAAATTACCCTTTTGCGCTAATATACCCCATTTCACTGTCTTGTTTCCATGACAGAAGGTGCAATTTTGTAGCAATAGAGTTGAAAGTTTGTATCTAGGTAGTTTTGTATGATATCTTGAATAGGGTTGGTTTTGGTTCGAATTGGTTGGGGGTTGATCCCCTGGGGGAAGAAATAAATCTTATTTACACGATAAAGGTCGCAATTTTGGAGTAATACGGTTGAAAGTTTGTAAGTAGGTATTTTCGAAATATATCTTGGATGATGTTTGGTTTTGGTTCGAATTGGTTGGGGGTTGACCCCCGGGGGAAGAAATAAATCTTATTTATACGATAAAGGGCGTAATCTTTGAGCAATAGGATTGAAAGTTTGTGAGTAGGTAGTTTCGTATGATATATTGAATGGGATAGGTTTTAATGCGAATTGGTGGGGGGTTGACATCCCAGGGAAATAAATCTTGTTTATCTACTCCTATTGAATAATATATTCATTATTCAACTGCGTTCTAGCAATTAATAGTATCTATTACCAAACAGCGTGAGTAATAATAACTCACTGCTAAAACTCACTATATAGTCTACTAAGATCCCAAGCAGGCCCGGATCCAGGCCCGACTTTGGGGGGGGGGGGAACTTTTCTATATTCAAAAGCCAGAAGGTATTTTGGGCAATGGTAAATCGAGTAGCTCCTAATCAAAACAATTAGGTGGGGCCCGGGCCATGGGGGGGGGCGCTCCCCCCAGTTCCCCCCCTCTGGATCCGCGCCTGATCCCAAGTAAGATCGACTGTCACTCATCTGCTAATGTCACTTGAATAATTCTGACGTTTTCAAATTAAATTAATACTACCTAATTATTGTGAATTTGTATTTGTATCTTAGTATTTATTGTTATAGTCGTAGATAAAGTATAGTATTCAACTTGCGGTAATGTAGGTCATAACTCACTTGATGAATTACAGCACTCGCTTGCAGCTCGTGCTGCAAACTTCATCTGCGTGAGTTATGACCTACATTACCGCTCGTTGAATAATATACTATTACACGATATATATATATATATATATATATATATATATATATATATATATATATATATATATATATATATAAATATATAAATATATAAATATATATATATATATATATATATATATATATATATATATGAGCGGCGATGGCTCAGCGGTAGAGTGGTGGACTGCTAACCGCAAGGTACCGGGTTCGATCCCCGGGCCACTCCAACGAATTTAATCGCCGCTCCGTGTTTCGGAAGACACGTAAAGATGTTGGTCCCGGCTACTTAGCAGGGTTGTTCCTGTCATTACAATTGTAATGATTCCATTACAATTTAGGTGCTATCGTTACATCATTACTACAATTGAAAAATTATTCCATTTCATTACAATTTTTTGGAAAGGCTTGGTACATATTTGGTAGGAATTCTGACATACAGGAACTTGTTCTGTGGTTATGTGAGTGCGGTCCGAGATAAGTAACCAGTAACCACTCGGTTACTAACATAGACAAAATACACGAACCGCCTATTGATCTGTGGTGCAACAGCTGATAGCACAGAACACTTGTTCATTGTGTAGACAGTTTATTGTTTATTGGTAATCTATGGTCTATGGTTTACAGTTTGATGTGCAGTTGGCATTTTTAGTAGAATTCTACTAAATTTAGTACTTTTCGATTCATCTAGTATTCTCAACCAATATGCGTCATTGTGTCATGTTATTGGAATATGAGGGTGTTAAGTTATTTTCCTGTTATTTATTATTCAAGGATGTTTTTATTTGTTCAGACTATTTGACTATTTATTGATTAAAATATTTTATGTACACACAGTAATTCATTTAAATATAGACATCAAATTTTTTTGAGAGTAAATTTCAAAAAATTTAAATTTGCCGCCAAACGTTACAAAACATTACAATTTGACAGTGAATGTCATTACATAAATTTTCAGTCCAGGAACAACCCTGCTACTTAGTAGTCATTAAGTCATGTTAGAGGCCATTGCGCGACCTGAAAACTTTAACACAAGACTTATCACCACAAGTCACACGAACTTTACTTTTGAGCGGCGATGGCTCAGCGGTAGAGTGGTGGACTGCTAACCGCAAGGTACCGGGTTCGATCCCCGGGCCACTCCAACGAATTTAATCGCCGCTCCGTGTTTCGGAAGACACGTAAAGATGGTGGTCCCGGCTACTTAGTAGTCGTTAAGTCATGTTAGAGGCCATTACGCGACCTGAAAACTTTAACACAAGATTTACCACCACAAGTCACACGAACTTTTTTTTTTACACGTTAGAAGGCGCAATTTTGGAACCATAGGGTTGAAACTTGGTAGGTAGGTAGTTTCCTACGATACCTTGGATGGTATTTATTTCTATATGAATTGGTTGGAGGGTTGACCCCCGTAGGAGAAAATAAAACTTGTTTACAAGTTGAAGGGCGCAATTTTATAGAAATAGGGTTGAAAGTTTGTAAGTACGTAGTTTCGTATGATACCTTGGATGTGATTGATTTTGTTACGAATTGGTTGGGGGGGTTGATCTCCCGGGGAGGAAATAAATATTGTTTACACATTAGAGGGCGCATTCTTTTTGAATATGGAAAAAAAATCATAATAGAATGAATATATTTTTTAAACTGGATACGTTATCAAAACCTGCTGTTTCAATGCAGCTCGCTGCGATAGAGTTTTTTATTATTGAAATAAACATTTTATTATTAATTATCATTGAAATATGAACTAATTATGAACTTAATCAGTACATTTAATCTTAGTTATGATGGGTTTATGGTAATTGAAGTAGAACACATATGTTTTCCATTCAGTTTTATGCAAGCGTCTCGAAAAAAATTGCCTCGTTAGTGGTATTATTTTGTTGTAAATTTTACCAATTTGTTAATTGTTAATTCTCAAACCAAATTCATCACCAAAAAATGTAACAAAGATTCTGAATTTTTATTACAAAATTTGGTGTTGAATCGCTACTGAAAAATAATGTCCGTTAATTCACCCTTGAAAAAAGTGCAATACAAATTTCATGAAGCAAATTAACACCTTCGAGTCGAACGGTTATTCATTCGTATAAACCTTTCGAATATTTCTACAAATTTAGCGTGACTTCTAATTGAATCTTCCACACTTCATTTAACGCAAATAAACTTAATAGGTTGTTTCACAAATACCGTGAAAAGAGCGTTGCTTCTGATCATAAGGGGCAACATTGACGACCGTACTTGCGTGCGGTACTTTAAAGTGGGACAACATATTGATAATTTGAATACGATCAATTTTTTTTATTATGAATGTTTGTAAATCGAGATATCTAATTTCTTGTTAATTATATTAATGGATGGCATCTTCTAAGTATTAATTATTTTTGGATTAAATGAGAGGTATTGACGTATGTGAATAGTCCATAATATAATCCAACTGCATGTACTTTAGACAGGCAATTTTTAAACTTACTCACGCGGGCGGCGGGCCATTCAAAATTTGTTCGCGGGCCACATCGTGGCCCGCGGGCCTGAGGTTGGGCAGCCTTGCTATAGAGCATAATTATTGATCCTTTTAAAATGATCATTATGAATCCTTGTGATCCTTGTTAAGGGGCCATTCAAGTATTACGTAACGCAATTTTTGAAGATTTTTGACCCTCCCTCCCCCCTATGTAACGCTCCGTAACGTTTTCATGAACCCCCCCCCCTATAAACGTTACGTAACATCCAAGCGACCATTTTTACCTAAAAGTCACAAATATGTGGCGCAAAGTACCGGAAAGTTGATAAAATACCGTTTTTATTGTTTTAATCGTGTTTTCGTTAATAATAAACAAAACAAGAGACTTTTATTTAATAAACAATCATACATAATGTGATATGTTGAAAAGGGCTCAAATTTGTCCTAATAAACTTTTACTACTAATCTTACATTTAATTATGCCGTTTTCCTGACTCAGCCCTATCGTTGCATACATTTTTAGCTAACTTCATCCACCATTATTTTTCTCATGCATTATTCAATTTTCGCTTATTAGCAGGTTTTCACTTTGAAAACCTGCTTATTGAAATGGGTGCGATTAGCAAAGTAGGACCTAGGCCCAAGATAGTTTTTCGTTTCATGACATTTCAGGATGCTTGGCATCAAAAACCCAATTTCAAAAGTCTCTCTTTCTCTATATATGTATATAATATATATATATATATATGTATATATATATATATATATATATATATATATATATATATATATATATATATATATATATATATATATATATATATATATATATATATGTTCGTATGTATGTAGGTAGATAGTTTCGTAGTTTCGCTCCTGTGTATTACGTGTTTAAAGCACTTAATGAAAACTGGCAACGGAAACAAAATATAAATGACGAATAATACAGTCGAGGTATTCCCCATAAAACATAAACGGATAGAGTTGCCAACTTGGGACAACAAAATAAAACTGACTTACAATACAATCGAGAGATTCCCCGTAAAAAATAAACGAAAAGGGTTAACAACTTCGGAGATTCAAATTCTCTAGTTTTTTATTTCAATAAAAATCAATGTTACGTAGCGCGTTGTTCGAACCCCCCTCCCGCCCCTGTAACGCAGCGTAACGTTTTACAAGACGGGGGTCTCTCCCCCCAAATTACGTAATACTTGAACGCCCCCTAAAGTCTTGGAAGGCGAATACTTCAGTTCCTGCATAATCAAATACATATGTATCTTCAAAATGAAAATTAATAGATATTATCAAGGATAGAGCAGATAATCATGATATATACACCATTTAAACAAATTTAATATTTTTATGTCATAATATGAATTGAAATTTTCAGCAATCAATAAAGTGAAACTCAGAAAACTTCAAACAATCAACAGATCTATCTGTTATTGACAAAATATCATAATTTGCAAACGTAAATAATAATAATGAAACTTTACGCAATGCTACATTTGTATTATAGAATATAGACAATATATGCATGAAAACAATAAGAGAAAATTTATTTATTCCAATCGTTTTCGAATCAATTGAGAATCATAAATTAAAAATAGATTTCCATATTTTACATGATATAGGATTGAAATTGAATTTTTGGGAAGCCCTAGTAATGAAGAGGTAGAATTCATATATCACATCTGCGACGCTGCACTCTGAAATGACAAGTGATCTTGGATTGATCAAGTCCTGGTCTGATGCAAACTTACTTTGCTTCAACGTAGATAAAACCGTCGCCTTGTTTTATAGAGATAACTCCCAGGATCTATTCCTGCAAAACCATGTCATTAAAATAGTAGATTCTGTCAGATTTTTAGGCCTCTTTATCGACAATAATTTCAAATTTTCACAGCATGTGCATGTCTTAGCTAAAAAATTATCATCGGCCTGTGTCGCCATTAAATTCATCTCAAGTGAATTAGATACGGCATCAACAAGAATTGCCTATTTTGCATTGTTCGAATCTCATCTTCGTTATGGTCTTCCCTTTTGGGGTTCATGTAATTCTTCACAACTTGACACCATTCTGAAATTGCAGAAGTGAGCAATTCGTTACATTTTTGTACTGAAAAATAGGGCTCATTGCAAACCTTATTTCAGGAAAAATAGAATTTTGACGCTTCCTTCTTTATATTTACTTGAATCTGTGTAATTGATTCATAAGTATTTTCATGCCGTACCTTTGGTGTCACAGCACGGGTATTCCACCAGATCTTCGGGACATCATGTTCACCTCCCTATTCCTTCCTCTGAATTAACAAAAACGTCCATCATTTACAATGCTAAGAAAAATTTACAATCAACTTCCAGACGAATTAAAATCCCTAACTTCTTTGGCCAATTTTCGGAAACGAACAAAATCTCATTTTCTTGATAGACCTTATTACTCTATAGAGGACTACTTTTCTGAGCACTGATTGATAGATATGACCAAATTGAATAGCACAGTCATCAGCTTCGATTGAGGAAGATTTATTGTAAAGTTTGTATATATTTTTTTATGGAAATGTGTTGTGATTTTTATTTTTAGGTATTACATTGTTTAGTTTGTATATTGTTTTGATTGATGTGTGTTTATTTATAAGTTTTACATCATACATTTAGTTACTATTTTTTTTTCGCTATGTCAATAAAATGTATTATTTTAAGACAATAAAGCATATTTTGATTTGATTTTGATTTGACATTGACTGAACAAATAGACTTAAATCATTCCCCCTTCTGAATATAGGAACTCAATATCTGATGTAATTTTTATAAATTTTCTAAACGGAGGATTACCTATCCTTCACCTTACTATTTAATTTCTTGTTGCAATCATTCTTTTTATGTACTAAAATTGATGTAAATTGAGACACCAAGATTTCAGTGTTCAGTTGTATCTGACGAAGCCACGGTGTGGCGAAACAACATATCATAGATTGAATAAGAGTAATCGTGTTATTTCAATAATAGTGTTATGGATTTTAACCCAGTAACGACGTCATCTATTCAAAATTTGAAAATAATTGCTAAATATTGCTTCGTGTTCAGAATGTCCATCTATCAAACCAAATAAAAATATGCTTTATTGCCTTTAAAATTTCAGAGAAGATGAATGTCACACGAAACAATTGAGTCCTAATGTTCAACATGAGTATGAAAAACACATGAGGCCAACTTTTCTCAGATAGAATAGGATCTTGTTTGAAAATAAAAATAAGAAATTATGTGACGAAAATCAAAGATGAGAATAAAGAAAAAGCAAAAAAAATAAAAATTATTAATAGTTAATAGTAGAACAAAACTTTTTTCAAAATCATGAATAAGTGTCTAATTTTTTGTTCGGAGCTGATGCCTTTGCTATTTAATGAGGTTATATAGATCAATGAATGCTCAGCATAGAAGTCCTCTACAGAGTAATGAGGTATATCAAGAAAATAAGATTTAGTTTTTTTTTTCCGAAAATTGGCCAAGGAAGTCATAGATTTTAATTCGTTTGGAAGGTCATTGTAAATTTTCTTAGCATTGTAAATGATTGACCTTTTTTATTAATTCCGAGGAAAGAATAGGGATTTGAACATGATGTCCCGAGGATCTAGTGGAATACCCATGCTGTGGCTCCAAGGGTACGGCATGAAAATACTTACGAATTAAGAACACAGATTCAAGTGAATTTAAAGCAGAAAGCGTTAAAATTCTATTCTTTTTGAAATAAGTTTTGCAATGCGCCCCTTTTTTTCAGAACATACATGTAACGAATTGCTCTCTTAAGAGGCCTCGGTAGACCAGCGGTAAGGTATACCGCTTGTAAGCTGAGGATGTGGGTTCGAGTCCCACCTTGCTCTTGGGTGTTGTGTATGTCAGGAATTTAGTGGTTCTATTTATAAAGATAAATTGTTGGGTAATGTACTTCGTTTACAAGCCCATTGGCCGTTCGGAACCGGCGTTAAACTGTAGGTCCCTCGAGATAAAAAAAAAAAAAAATTGCTCTCTTCTGCAATTTGAGAATGGTGTCAAGTTGTCAAGAGATACATGAACCTCAGAAAGAAAGACCACAACAAAGATTTGATTAAGTCATCAATGCTTTTTATAGTTGATGGAATCCGTCGTTGCTACGTGATAATTTAACATGATGAACAAAAACAAAACTTGAATTTACTACGTTTATTATCACAAAAATATAACACTGCGATTGCAATTTCGGTCATTAGACCATCATCGGGCAGATTGAGTTGAGTTAAGAACTGAATACATAATTACAGATTTGCGCTTACGGGTGTGAAAGAATTATTGAAGGTACCTAAATAGAAAAGAGGAACACATTTCAAGAAGGGCTAATAGAAGTGGATTTCCCAAATTGGTACAATAAAATGTTTTTGGAAAAATCATTATTGTTTGAATACACTAAATATAGGAGAATATATCAAGCCAATCTGGTCGTTCAGCAAGATATCTTTTGCATTATGATAGAGTTTAAAAATTTCTATGATTCTAAGTAAGTTAGTTTGGTTCCTTTCGGTAATTTGTGCATAATTTGAAAGTTATCTATTTGTAGAAATAGGTGGTGGTTTTCACGGCAATGATTTGAGAACGTTGAATACGTTTTATTTTTCAAAAAAAATTGTTGTTGATCTTTAAATCTTGTCTTGAACGATCGACTATTCTGACCTATATACCTACACTCCTTTAAATACAGGACAAATCAACTTATAAACTCCTGAGTTTCAAATTTTGAAGGGATATTTTCGGCATTGAATAAAAATCCTGAGAGTTTTGTCTCAGGTTTGAAAGCTATTTTAATATTACATTTAGGCATGACATTAGCCACTTTTTCTGTTAGAGGATCAAAGTATGGTAAATATGTGAATTTTTCCGATTTTTCTACTTTCGATTGAGGATATAATTATGCTGTTGCACGCTAGTTGACTACGTTTCTTCTTTATCATTTTATCTATCAAACTTGTATGAAAACCATTATTTGAAGCAATAGAATTGAAAACGCAGTGTTGTATTTTTGAAAGTATTCTTGTGACAATAAACGTAGTAAATTCAAGTTTTGTTTTTGTTCATAATGCTTCTTATGCTATTTTAATTAACCTTCCAGTGCACGGGTTGGGTTTGACAGACCGGGCGTTTTGTTTATATGGCGCTATTTTCTGATGTCATTGAATTGGGTGAGGAGCCCCGCTGTACCTTTCGGTAGGCTCCTTCCCTAACGATTAGAATTGTTTTCAGTCAAGTTTATTACTTAGGGCATGATAGTTCACGAGAAACGTCTTGTCAGACCCAACCCGTGCATTGGTGTAAGTATTCGGGGAATATTCGGGTTATTTTTTAGTTGTCTTTATTGTAATTTTCTGGACAAGTAAACATTATATTTTGTTTTATTATGGATATTTATGAAGTTGAAGTAAATATACTTAGTAAATTGTTCGAGCAGATTTCGAAGTAGATAATAGATGATTGCCGATCCCGACTTCGTAGAAATTTTAGCTCTCGAATTCGTTAAAATTTTAGATCCCGAATTCGTAGAAATTTTAGAACACGAAATATTGTAAAGATCTTAAAACAAAATATTACTGCAATGAATGTAATAATTTCTTATTTTTAGAGCACGTAGCGATTTTTTTTGTTCCGAATGTAGTGAGCAAAAGTAGTATGTATTTCATATTAACTTTTTTATTCCTGTTGTTGAATTAGTTGTCTTATTTTTGTTGATAAAGTTTATATGACCTCTTGTTTCAAGAATCCTAACATCAACATTGTTTGTTCAGGAATTTTTTTATCATTTTTTCATTGTTCTTTATACTAATGTTGAAAAAAGAATAAATTTTAATTTGAATTACTAAAAAAAAGGGGAAAATTGGCTTTCTTATTATTTAAGTTAAAGAAAACTCTTCAATACAAAAAATAAAACATAAATGAAACTAGACAAAAAAAATTTTTTATAAAAAAAAATATATTGAGTTAGGGTCTGAGAGACCCAACCCGTGTACTGGTGCAACTTTTTTTCACCCGTGTACTGGAAGGTTAAATAAGTCTTTGGAGAAGAAGTTTGAATTGTCGAAGTAGGTCCTACTGTGCGTTACATTACTGGACAATATATTCATTATAAGGAATCAGTTGAATGTTTGAACAACGAATTTATGGCAAGATAATGAATAAGAAAAATTTATGCCCGATTTCACCAACTAATTCCTAAAGTTAGGCAATACTTAAATCGGATCCAGGAATTCCTAAGTGCAATTTGCGTTTCACCACGCGTTAAGTAATGCCTAAGGATGATAGGAAATACCTAACGGTAGGTCTGCCTAGAGTATTTAGGAAATGCTTAACCTCAAATTGATATAATAAAATTATTATATTTCTATCATTTTTTTTTCTTCTTACTATCCTTTGTCAAATTCACAGTCTAGTATTGAACAGTGCTACCAATTATATGTACGAAACTTTCCAAATCAAGTTTTTAACAAGGTATTTTTTAACTAAGAATTTCTTAGGTTGATGAAATCCGATTTAGGTAAGTATCGGATTTAGGTATTTCCTATCGTAGGAATTACTTAGTTAGAAACTTCCTTACATCTCGTTGGTGAAATCGGGCATTAGAGTTCTATTAACTTAATTCCTGGACAAAGAAGTTTATTCGTTATAGCACATCTGTTCTTCCGAGGAGACCCTAAGTCGACCCGACAAAAGTAGCAGAATCGAACGTGGGCACAGCGGGCAGCAAATTTCGAGGCAGTGGACGCTTTTCCGTTTTATTACCCAAACATACAAGCCGTAACTTGATCCCCGCCTGGTCCTGGCCGGTTATTGCCGTACGGCCAGCACTTGCATACGTGTACGTATTAATCATGGTGTAATTCATACCTATGTCATAATAATAAATAGGCCATTGTACGTCGGGGTGAGCTGGGTTCGGCGCAGCGCGCTTTTAGTCACGTTCTTGACACTATTAAAATTGAGACGACTTTAAGAACATTAAAAACAATAATACGGTTCAAGGCGCCACCGAACCTCGTGCTGAATACATCAACATCTTGCGTTCACCCCGTTCGTACCGCCTTTTTTGACGTGGAGGAGTTCTCGATTTATTTTAGGATGAGGATTTCTAGCAGCCAAGCGCTGCGTTTCAATCCGGCGGATTGGAATTGGGATTGTATCAATCGACTATGACTTTTATCTTAACATAGGATCGATAACGATTGAACAAATTAGTCTGATGATGTCGTGAGATTTTCCCTCCTCCCCGAATCTCACGTGAGATTTTTCGAATTGCTTATTTGTTATGTAAATGAGTTAAACTGTGCTCGATTCCATTAGATTTATTTAAAAATAGTATATTGTTTTATTAGCAGTAAAAGTGATACTTTTTGTGGCAAGACTAAATGTTTGACAATTTTAGTCGAGCCACAAAAAGTGCTTTTCTCCAAATAAAACATGCGATTTTTTTCGCATGCGGTGACCAAACGATAGAATTAAGATGATATTTTTAAAAAGGATTAGATGTGAAGAAAAGTAAAACTAGATTGCTTTGCTTAATGGTTTTGTAGATGTCAAGGCAACACAAATTTGACAATTCAACAAAATAATTGTCAGAAACATTTAAAGTCACTTATCTACGCATTATAGGACTGTGCGTTTTTGGTAAGTACCTACCCGAGTATTAAGAAATGACTTGTTGTATTAATAGTATATTATTCAACGAGCACAAAATGATGCGAGTGTCGCAATTCACCCGAGTGAAAAATTGTAATTTTGTGCGAGTAGATAACTATACTTGTTCCTCGAAAAAATTAGTAATAATCTGCATTTTCAACAATAAAAATAGTTATCAAAAGCGTTGACATAACATTTTCTGTGTTCACTGATAACTGCATACTCACGTAAACGTCAACTATTTCACTTGACATCGATTCCATTCCTTTCTTTCGCTCTGATAAAAATGAAATAGATAATTTATTAGAGTAAATATTCAATAAGTTGGGCATTATATTAAATATTAGTTTAATAATTTGCCTAAAAGTTATCTTAGTTACATAAAACCTAAAAATCTAATAACAATACTATCCTAACAATGTGAATGATAGTCTCAAGTTTGGACATACGTTTTGAGTGTGACGTCATGCAGTGTATAATAAACCATTATACACACTAGTGAATAATAGGTATAATTGTACTTCAGGAAGCACACGTATAATGAATGATTTATAGTACAGTCGCGGACAAAATATATAAAATTTTACTTATAGATTACATTATGTCGGATTCGAAACCCAACTCTACGCCGCCCGACGTTCTTGATATTGACGTCAGAGTACAAAAAAGTGTACTTTTTTGTACGCTCACGGCCGGACAAAAAAGTCGTAATTTTTTGACGTTTGCGGAAAAAAACAATTTTCTTATAATGTTTTGTAAGACTAGTATCTGAGATTATTAATGACGTAGCATAGAATCACCATGAGATTTAATAATAAAATACTTAAATAGGAACTTCTGAAATTTGTTCAAGAATATTCACTTTAATTCAATCAACGGAGAGTCATGTATGATCTCAAGAGTGACTACTACTTTAACACTTTTTATTCCGCCAATAACTTCAATAAAAAATTCTATTAGTTCAAGTAAATTAGTAATATTTCATTGAAATGTGGAGAAAACAAAATTAATAATGAAACAGAATTTTTTTAGTGAAAATCAATAGTGCGTCGTATGTTTATTATAAAAGTAGGTATATGGCATTATTTTTTTATGAATGACCGTCACATCGTAGCGTTTTTTTTTTAATAGTTAAGAATTATGTTCGAAACATACTTGTTCATATTTAATAAATGAATAAATTGTTATTAATATAGTTGATAAATTCTTCTATCAGTGCATAGGTAATTAAACCGCGATGATTATTATTATATATGATTTAGCCATATTTTAGTGAAACATAGAGAAACATTTTTCCTTAATTATCCCAGTTTTCTCGCCATTTTCTACTGTTTCTTGAGAAAAAAATTACGTGATTTTTGACGGGACCATCCCCTTCCCCTCACCATTGAGTGAGATTTCGCTCGACCACCTCCCCCCCCCAAACACCTCACGTAATTAATGGATGCCCCTAAGCTGTTATATACTTAAAAAATATAATGACATTAACATACTATTAAAAAATATATATATAGATCTCAGACAATATAGATAAATTACAGTTCAAATAAACTAAAAAACACGCTTTAATAGAAAAGCAAACTAAAAAGTAGAAAATTTTTTAAATTAATTTAAATTAAGAATAGTCTAATCAACAAAAAATTTGCTTTTATTGTTGAAAAGCGTGGGGGGCTTGAAGTAAATTGTTATAATATTTTAATGACTGATAACTTTAATGGTGAAATTAAAGATTTTATGGAAATATCTTACAAAATCCGTCACACTTCTCTACAATGAAAGAAATTTTATTCTGAATTTAAATTAATTGGAAATTATTTTCTACTTTTTATTTTGTTAATAAAAGCCTTTCAAAAAGAATAAAAATCGGCCATGTGCGAATCGGACTCGCGCACGAAGGGTACCGTACCATTGAATATCCCCCCTTAAATATTTAATTTAAATTTTATTATTCATTATTAAAGTAAAAATACAATTAAGTATTATGTAAATATTTCCAGTGCCTACCTGTTATCTTTTTTTGATTTCGAGCAAAAATAGGCAAAAATGGTGTTTTTCGTATGGGAGTCCCCCTTAAATATTTATTTTATTTTAATGTCATTATTTACTATAGAATCATAAATTGCCAGAAATGTATTATAAGGTGATATGTAATTGGTAATCAGGCAAACTTTTCTAAAAGAAATTTATTCACGCTACAGTTTCGAGGTTAGGGTTTTCCTCTTCTTCAGGCTAAAAAGACATGGTTAAACATATAAGCAAAAAACTTTCAAAACTTACCAGAATGAACAACAATTAATTGTAAACCAAAAAGCATATAGTATGAACACTAAAAAAAAACTTATCGTTTAGCTCGCTATTTAATACTTACATAAGACCATTATTAATGTGTTGTTTTCTACGTGTTTGTCTGTGATCCGCTGTACTTTATAACAGTGTATCTGTGTATTACTTTGACAATTGATATTTCAATTCAGATAGAGGTTCTTTGATCTCATATTATATTTTATGTTTACAATTTATTGTTGTTAATTCTGGTAAGTTTTGAAAGTTTTTTGTGATGCTTATATGTTTAACCATGTCTTTTCAGCCTGAAGAAGAGGAAAACCCTAACCTCGAAACTGTAGCGTGAATAAATTTCTTTTAAAAAAGTTTGCCTGATTACCAATTACATATCACCTTATTATTTACTATTGAAGTAAAAATGCAACTGGAATATTTCAAGTGCCTACCTCTTGCAATTATTGATATCGAGAAAAAAGGGCAAAAAAATCGCGTTTGTTGTATGGGAGCCCCCCTTAAAGATTTATTTTATTTTGGTTTTTAGTATTTGTTTGTTGTAGCGGCAACATAATTTGTGAAAATTTCAACTGTCTAGCTATCGATTCTTGAGATGCAGCCTGGAGACAGACAAACGGACGGACTGACAGACAGCAAAGTCATAGGGTTCCGTTTTTACTCTTTAGGTACGAAACCCTGAAAAATTAATTTCAACTATTCAAATACCTATCTTGAAAAAAAATGTCATATTATATATATGATTATTTCTGAATTTCATGAGTATCTTCCTCTTCTGTGTTTCTAGTGTAATTAAATCATAACTTTAATTATCAATAGTTCATTGATTAGTTGATAAAAACCAACTATACAACTTTTTCCTTTTCTTTGTTTCTTTATAGATTTTAATTTTACTTGAGTTTTTACGCCAAGTATTAATTTTACCTGTTCTAACTTTTTTAATTATTTTATATTATATAGTTAATAATTCTTGATAAAATGATTCGAATTCTTAAAGGAACATTATATTCGAATTGGCATTTACTTGGTGAAAATTCATATTCATAACTTTATAAAGAAATAAAAAAAAACTAACTTTTCACAGGTTGAAATAAAAATCTGAGTAAACGCGTTTCGTCATAACATTGACTTCATCTCGTACTAAACTATGGTATTATAAAACAATCTATTTATACGAAAAATTGAACATAACAGAGGGGTTCCTAGAGAAACTAATTAACAATAAGAAATTAATTCAGAGTTATTGGTAGGTACATTGAACAGATTAAGGAGAGGAAGGTTTACTTCAATCTGGTCGTGAACACTAGGTTTCCGGAATTTTTATATTTATTGATGTATAGGGATTCCCAACGGTTAGTTTCTTTTCGTGAAGTATGGACTTGGAGGTGGAAATTGTAATTGATATTTAATATTGAAGTTTCGCTTATCACTTGGTGAAACATGATTAAATACTGATATTTAAAATAAAAACACTTGGCTTTTAAGTTTCACAAATATATTGAATAAAAATTAAAAATTAACAATTAAATTAGTCAACTAGTTTCGGGTTATGGGCCCATTATCAAGACTGAACAGAAAAATACTCAACAAGCTCATTTATAATATTGATTGTAGTAGAGGGGAAATTTGGTATTCAACTTGTTCATTTACGATGGGGTAATTCCTCTTAATGGCACTACTAATTTCTAAAATTTCCAACAGGTCAAGACGCTTGCCCTTTTTACCTGGGTGGAGGCATATCGTTTTCTCGAAGTCGATGAAATGGTTAAATTTCATACAATGTTCTGAGAAACCAGTGGTGTTTCTGTTAAACAAAATTGACTTTTTATGTTCTTCTACGCGAGTGTTGATTTTTCTGCCTGTTTGTCCGATATAAAAGGATGGGCATTCATTACAAAAGATTTTTCCTCAATCCTACCTACAGTATAAAAAACTCTTTACAGCTCATTAATCAGTTGAAAAATCTCAAGATTCCACTCAATGCAAAATTAATCTCTTTTGACGTAATAAATTTATTTCCTTCTATTCCGAACAATGAATTGAAAAATATCATTAGAAGGGATTTGAATTCAAATAGTAATATTTCACCCGAAATAGTTCAGGAAATGATTTCGGCATCGACTCTATGTCTAAAACAAAGTTATTTTGAATTTAATGGCATAGTTTATCAACAGTCAGATGGTTTGCCAATGGGTTCACCGTTTTCACCTCTTCTCAGCGAAATCTTTATGTCTGACTTAGAGAATAAAATCTTTGAATCTACAAACAGCCTGATTAGTAATGTTTTATTATGGCGACGTTATGTTGATGACATTTTTTTTGTATATGGTGTGGGACGGCTAGACAGTTAGATAATTTTCTCAAATACATTAACTCTTTCCACCCTTCAATTCAATTCACAAAAGAAATAGAAAATGAACAACATTCCCTTAACTTTTTAGATATCCAAATAACTAGAAAAGAACATGCTCTTACATTTAATATCTACAGAAAACCTACTTTTACAGATACGCTAATACACAATGATAGCAGTCAACCAATTAAAATTAAATTAAGTGCATTTCACTCATTCATACATAGACTTTTTGCCATTCCTCTTTCTGAAGAAAATTTCACTAAGGAAGTTAATATTTTAAAATTATTAGCAATAAATAACGGCTATAAAGACATCTTGATTGATCAAATGATACAGAAAAAACGACATAAGAATATTCTAAATTCAATTTATCCCTCACCAGTCATAAAATGCGAACAAAAATATCATTTAATAAACTATATTCCAGGAATTAGTAATAAAATCATCAACAGATTATCACAAAACGGTATTAAAAGCATATGTACAAATAAACGTAATTTAAAGTCACTCTTAGTCAATAACAAAGATAGGAACAATATTGGAGAAAACAGTGGTGTTTACAAAATCTTTTGTAATGAATGCCCATCCTTTTATATCGGTCAAACAGGCAGAAAAATCAACACTCGCGTAGAAGAACAAAAGAGAAGAGAAAAGAAAGTCAATTTTGTTTAACAGAAACACCACTGGTTTCTCAGAGCATTGTATAAAATTTAACCATTTCATCGACTTCGAGAAAACGATATGCCTCCACCCAGGTAAAAAGGGCAAGCGTCTTGACCTGTTGGAAATTTTAGAAATTAGTAGTGGCATTAAGAGGAATTACCCCATCGTAAATGAACAAGTTGAATACCAAATTTCCCCTCTACTACAATCAATATTATAAATGAGCTTGTTGAGTATTTTTCTGTTCAGTCTTGATAATGGGCCCATAACCCGAAACTAGTTGACTAATTTAATTGTTAATTTTTAATTTTTATTCAATATATTTGTGAAACTTAAAAGCCAAGTGTTTTTATTTTAAATATCAGTAATTGATATTAGCGAGAATAATTATCTATACCCGATTATAATATTTTTTCAAACACTAGTGCATTCATAATGTATTGTAAAACAATAAATATGCAGTCGTGAAAATCGTCAGTTAAAGAGTTTGAAAAACGAGTGGATATTCGAGAATAAGAAACAATCCTCTCATTGCGATATCATGTTTATGTAATTCGATAACAGCTCATTCTAAAACTGATGGTGCAATTCGCGATAGGTGGCGCCGTTGTCGTTGAATCATATCAAAAGCGACTGGGGCGATTAGGAAATATCGTTCTGACAAGTGACAGTTTATGTTTCAGGTATGCCTACTCAGAAAACGATGTTTACAGTAGTTTGACGCGTTGAGATTTTTTTTAAACGATAAGGCCGAGTGTTGTAGATAAAATAGAACCGCATTCGATAATCGATTTCCTGGAAAAGGTTGAACGTTTCATTTATTATATTCGGAATCAAAGAACAATGGGCATGAGATTAGTCCATCTTCTGTAAAAATGATTCTTTGTTTCGTGAATGACGAATTCACGAAGTAGATATCATTTCTACCCTATGCATTATTTTCAAATTTTCATAATAACAACAGAACGTGCGAGCAGCATAGCACCGTCGTATTTTCCCATCAGACTGAAGAGAATTAAATAGAAAAACTCTATCGCAGCGAGCTGCATTAGAAGAGCAGGTTTTCATAACGTATCCAGATTAAAAAATATATTCTTTGAATTATGATTTTTTTTCAAATTTGAAAAAAATGCGTCCTCTAATGTGTAAACAATATTTATTTCCTTCCCGGGGGATCAACCCCCCAACCAATTCATATAGAAATGAGTAGCATTCAAGATATTTTAAGAAAATATATACCTAAAAAGTTTCAACTCTATGTTACCAAAATTTTGCCTTCTATCGCGTAAACAAGATTTGTTTCCCTGGGGGGCAACCCCCCAAACAATTCGCATTAAAACCTATCTCATTCAATATATCATACGAAACTACTTACAAACTTTCAATCATCTCATGTAAACAAGATTTATTTCTTCCCCAGGATGATCAACCCCCCAACCAATTCGAACCAAAAACAATCCCATCCAAGATATACGAAACTACCTAGTTACAAGTTTTCAATCCTATTGCTTCAAAATTGCGCCCGTTTTCGTGTGGCGGCTCGTGAGGTGTTGGTTTAAGGATGCTACAAGAGGTGTTAAAAAATACACCATGGGCGAAAATTTTTAGGATTTCAAGGTCAACCGCCTTATAATTTAAAGAAAATCAAAATAAAACAAGCACCCTAAAATATTAAATAGGTACATATTCAAGGTATTAATCAATTGCTGCCCAGCAAGAACCAACGGGGAGGTGAGACTTTTTCTGGCCAGAAATGAAATGAGACTTTTTCTGGCCAGAAATGAAATAGTCCCCTCCCAAAAATAGATTAAAATAAAATTCTTGTCATAAAAGTCAAACAAAATTTAATAAAATAACAACAAAATAAAATAATAAAATATACATTTAGACCTAACCAAAAAATTTAAATGAATTCTTTGGTATAGACATCTATTTTTTTGTAGATATAATAAAAACATTGTCTTTTTGATAATAAAATTCATTTCATGAATTTTATACTTTTATGAACTCGGAGGTTAGGTTAGTAAGGTTAGAAAAAGTCAGGTTAGCTCAAGTTTTTGAAAAAAAAAGATGGCCCAGCGATAAAATCTGTCTTCATATTCCGCTTTTTCAGGCCAAAATAAGCTATAATCCGAAATTTCAAGAAAATCGGGGCAGTCTGTTGTATTATCGATAATTACCATAATTCCTGCATAGATGCCAGTGCCGAACAGAGACATTTTCCCTAGTAAAAAGTAAACACTGCCAACAAAATAATTTATTTTTTACCTGTGATCCGGTAAGCCAAGGATGTCTCTCATAATTTCTGATATTAAAACCACGATTCTGCTACGCTGCACCAAATTGTTTAATTCCGGGGTAGGTCGCAATCTTTTTATTAAAACTTTATCGTTTTAACTTAGTGCACTAAAGTTATGGGATAACAAATATTCCACTCATTTTAAAAAAAATACGCCAAATTATAACCAAAACAAACTATTTTCGTCCACGATAAGTCACAACGGTCCATGTCCAACGAATTCACTCGATTTTACCCGAAAGCCTATAGTTGTGATTGGTCGACATTGTGTGAGACTTAAGTGCAATCGTTGTTGCCATTTACATGTGTTTTCCTTTTCTATTGCAATGAAGTATTCATTCGCAGTATTTGCACCGTTGTTTGCTTTTCTGTGGCAGGCATAATGAACGTTGAAAATATACCTTTTTAAGTCTCTGCTGCGTTGCCATAAATCTTGAAATGAATGAAATGCAGTAGATGTAAATACCTTCTATCGTAATTAATAAATTATATTATATAATGTAGGTTGAAAGGAAGGTAGGTGCATAAAATAATATGATTTTGATTAATATGAATATGCTAAATGCTGAATATTCAATATTAGTGATACACGGAATATTATTGAGGAGGAGGCTTAGCCTCCTTAGCCGCCTTCGAATAGCCGCCCCTGATTGAGTTTTTGGCGCCAAGCATCATATAAAGTCAAGAAACGAAAAACTATCTTGGTCCTAGGTCCAACTTTGCTAATCGTATCCATTTTAATAAGCAGGTTTTCAAAGTAAAAACCTGCTAAAAATCATGACGATTACGGTTAGTCTTACGGATTGCGAAGCAAGTGAAGATGCGATTCTAACAGAAAATAGTCGCCGCGAAGTAAGTACGTCACGTGTACAAAAATACATGAGATATACTTGTGAACTAACTCATTACCTGAACTACTGGCGGAAATTCGACCGTAGTTCAATAAATTTAAAAGTTAGAATGTTATATGTTTGACTTTGGCAGTATGACTTCAACTGTGTCAAATTTCACACTACTCCGTGCGTGCAATTTGCTTAAAAGGGGGTACAAAGATTTCTCTTTACGTAGATACCGTAGAACGGGGCTATTCTAGACTTTTTTTTCATTATTTTTGATATATCAGAAAGAGTAATTAAAAATAATCTATTTTGATATGCTTTTTGGAAAGGTTTATAAACGATCAAATAATATTCTATGATAAATAGGTCCCCATTCTTACACGACTCGTAATCTATTCTTTTGTTTGGATTGTGTGTGCAGATCATCATTTCATTTGTATCTCGCGCCCCCATTACCTAATACAGTAAAATGTAATACTAAAAAAAGGTATCGCACCTCTAACCATGGCTTGTAATACTGAAACAAAATATTCTTTTGTTTGGATTGTAGGTACAATAAAATGTAAAACTAAAAAAAAACTTTCTTCTGTGGTGTGTGTTCGCGCCCCCCTAGGGGGGCGCGCCCCACGGGTTGTGAAACGCTGATTCAAGTTTTTATGTAAAAGCCGAAAGAAATCGGAAATAATTTCTATATATTCATTTCGAGGTTATATACTATTGTAAACAAGTTGTATACGTTTTTTTTATATAATTAAATTTTATTGAATCTATTAAATATAAATACAATCCTGTTGCTATAGAATATAGACAAAATGATTAAAAATAGCAGATATTGATAGTTAACTCGAGATCCTGTTATAATAACTAAATAAATAATTAAATACAAGAAAACATAAATAAATATATGCTCATATACTATATAGTATTACATTTTCAGTCTCGTCACTTTTAACTTAATTTATTTGATATATTTAAACAATAATATAGGTATCCCGATTTACTGGTCAAGATGCTCCAATTCATCATTACCAAGTTTTTATCTACTTTCCGTTGTGAAACGATTATTCCAATCAAAAAAACCAACAGACCTCGCTCTTTGTAGAGATAATACCTTTTTTTACTAAAACATGTTTTTAAATCCAAACTATGAATATGTCTGATGATGATCTATTGACCGAAACTACAATGTTTTGATTACAATGTTTTCATTCGAAAATAAATTTGAAAAACATCTATACGTACGCATACAGTTTGGCGCTTTTTCTGGAATTTTTTATTTTTCTAAAAATAGAAGGCCGCGTGGAAAAGGTCGCTTTCAATTTTCAATCGACCGGATTAGAATCTACTGCGGACGTGATTCGCCAACAAAATTCAACAGAGCGTGCCTCGGACGCTTGAAGTTCAATTTGAAATCTTTCGATAAAATATGGTTGTGGATTTTTATCAGCGCTGGGGGGTCAAAGGGTTCGGGGTCAACTTAATAAACAAATATATCATGGCGCTTCTGCGCTGTTAAAAATTAAATCCGACCGATAAATACAGAGCATAATATTTTTTCTTAGCGAGCTGATTCGAAATTTTCCTGTTTGAAATTTATATTATAAATATTTATTTGTTGAATGTATAAACCATAGCCCTGTTTGTAAATACAGGATCGATTGTCTTTCTCGATTTCATTTACGTTATGCTATCTATTGTTTTAGAATTTGAGTCAGGCCCTTTTCTAAATATAAATAAATAATAATGGTAGATGTTGAAACATCTTTGTTTATCAATAGATTAGTCATTTTTTAATCTTTTTTTTTATATCAGGTGCTCCTCTTTTGTCTTCTCGGAATGAGTATATTCAAATAAGAGCGGACCTGGAGGAGAAATTCATATATATATATATATATATATATATATATATATATATATATATATATATAGGTATAGAATCATGTAAGGCATAATTATACAACATTTACCTAACGTAGGGTTGCCATCATCTAAATTGCCGATGCCGGACAAAAATTTTGAAAACCCCGGACATTTCTGTGAAATTTTGTTTTTCCCCGGACGCCCCGTAAAAATTTTTTTTTAATAAAATAAAACATCGTTTATATTTTAATTTTTTCATTTATTTAATTTTATTATATAGGATAGTTCATCTAGTTCGGTTAGATAGGTTAGGTACCCAAAAGTCTAAATTATTTATTGACTATAAATCAAAAGTAAGTAACAAGTTAACTTGGAATTTTTCAGACTAGCCAATTTTTCCCAAAATATCTTTATTTTTCATCATGAATTTGTAATAGTTGGAGCAATTCAAGTCTTTAAAATTAGACTTTATTTTGATCAGAGAAGAAAGCATATGTGTATTTAGCAAGTTTATCTCCTTCCTCCATTACTGCGACCCTAGCGAAAAAACTCACTCTACATTCGCATTGTGAGGTGGTATACAAAAATATTACTATGCAATTTTGAGCAGTTTAGAATATAGATGTTTCGAAAAAATTCTGCCATAACCGGTTTGCATTTAATAGCTCATCTCCGTCACTGAAACTCAAGCTTCACACACCCGGACACAAAATTTGTCCGGGTTTTACCCGGACATATTTTGAAAGCCCCGTCCGGACGACCCCCGGACGCCCCCTAAACTAGGACAAATCCGGGGAAACCCGGACGGATGGCAACCCTGACCTAACGCTACACATACAACTAATTAGTGTCAACTAATTAGAACCAAAAATACTTTCCACCCATACTGAGCATGAAACAAACATCAATTCAGATTCTCTAGCTGTAAATAGGCTTCTAATTTAGTAACTATGTCTGTCATTTTCTTTTTCAATAAATTAAAGATCGCAATTCTCTTGATTTTATCCGGTGAATTAGTATACACTTTTATACACATATAAGAAGACTATTTTTCAGTTGTCAATCTATGCTTATAGGGTAATTAAAACTTGGAGTTCTTGTCTCATATGTATATATAGTCTGCCTTATGTATTGCTAAGCAAGGTTTGTTTTTGAAGAAAAAAATAAATAAATAAATAAATATATATATATATATATATATATATATATATATATATATATATACATATATATAATAATAATAATAATAATGGTTTATTGATCCTGTGAGACATATTATTACATGTATAGGACAAGTCATAAAGATATACACACAAAGATTACATCATTCAAAAATATATTCACTGAAATTATAGATGTAGTAATCTTTTACATTATAGAAACATTCCTTTAATAAAAAGTTTTTGACAGTCTTCTTGAATTTGTTTTTCTGAAGATTTTGAATACATCGTGGTAGATGATTAAAGATCTTAATACTCTGATAAAGTGGAGACATTTCAAACTTAGTAGTTTTATGAATGGGAAAATACAATTCATTCTTATTTCTGGTATCATGTGAATGAAAACTAGAAATTTTTATAATACTATCCTCATTTTCTTTCACATATATTAGACATTTAAATATAAATAAAGCGGCCAAAGTTAGAATACTATTGTCTATGAAAAGGGGTCTGCAAGTGGACCGTGGATGGCAATCGAACGTTAAACGAACTATTCGTTTTTGAATGACGAATACTCTATTAACCTCTGAAGAATTACCCCATAGCAAAACATTGTAAGATAGGTGACAATATACCAAAGAATAGTAGACGTTAATAAGAGGATTTAGCGGAAGAGAACTTTTGACTCTACTTAACGCGTAATAGGAGCTGTTGAGTTTTTTACATAGGGCATCAATATGCGAATGCCATTTTAGACATCTATCAATGTGTATACCCAGAAACTTAACATGGTCATTAGATGAGATAACCGTATCCAAATGCTGAACAATAAATGTTTCTCTCCCAGAGCCAGATACACTAAAACGAATGCATTCCGTTTTATTGACATTCATCTTAATTCTATTATTGTGACACCACTCGATGAAACTTTGCATAATGAGCTCACATAGAGATCGTAATTCATCTAACGTCTCACCTGAAACCGCTATAGAGGAATCATCGGCGAACAGTATTATCCTGGTAGTCTGGTGTAGTGTCTTATTGGAGTTCAGTAATTTGATGAAAATTTTCCTCAAGTTTAGTGGGAGGTCATTTATAAATAGGAGGAACAATAGTGGTCTAAGGACAGAGCCCTGAGGCACTCCTAATTTCAAGTTTCGCTCACCTGAACAACGATCATCAACTCGAACGGATGCGACTCTATTTTCGAGATAACTCCGTATCCAATCGTGAAGTATACCCCTGAATCCCAAGTTATAAAGCTTGTATAAAATGAATTGATGCGACAGGCTATCGAAGGCCCGTGATAAATCAAAAAATAAAGCAGCAACATGTGCGCCACGATCCAGGTGCTCATAGACGAATTCAACAAAATTCAACGCTCCAGTCTGAGTTGAGCGACCAGATCTAAAGCCGTGCTGAGCACTATCAAGAATCTGAAACTTGTCCAGATATTTCATCATTCTGCTATATATTATCTTCTCGAATACTTTTGAGAATGTACTCAGGATAGCAATAGGTCTGTAGTTCGAAACATCAGCCATATCATCTTTTTTGAAAATCGGAACAATGCAGGCCTTCTTGAGGAGGTTGGGAAATACTCCAGTGGTTACTGATAGATTTATAATATGTGCGAAATGAGTACTTATCTCATTAACTATCAGTCTCAAAATACGCGCAGAAACGAAATCGAGTCCAGAACCTTTTGTTTTTTTCAATAATTTGACAACATCAATCACCTCCTGTTCATGAACTGGATAAAAGAAAAATTTTTTGTTCAAAATAGATGAAGTGGTACAGGAGTGGTTAAATGAATCCTTGAAATAACTGTTGAGCGAAGTCTCCGCGATTGTTGTGAAATAATCTACAAAGATTTCCGCAACTATATTGGGATCACTATATGAAACGCCATCAACAGATAGCGAGATAGACTTATGATCCTTCGTTTTCCTACCAGTCATAGTATTCACCATATCCCAGACAGTTCTAGTTTTATTTTCTGATATTTCAATTAGTTGTTTATTGAATTTAAATTTTGTAATCCTAATAAGGGAATGATAAGATGATTTGGCTTTCTTATATAGATCATAAGTAGATTGACTATTGAAACTCTTATGCAACCAATGAAGATCATTCAGATGACGTTTAGCAGTAATAATGTCAGAAGATATCCACCTTTTATCATTCTGGACCCGACCAGTGCACCTTATGAGTGGACAACAATCTTCAAAAGTGTTTCTAATAATATCGAAGAATATTTCAAAACATACATCTACATGTTGGGACTTGTAAATATTACCAAAATCACACTGCAAGATAGAATGAACAAAATTATCAAGGTTATGCTGACTTAAATTTCTAACCATCCTAGGTACATAGTGAGTATTATCATCGCAACTGATAGTTATAGGCATCACAAGGGAAATAATTCGATGATCACTAATATGGGCCTCACATACCTCAACATTGCAATCACTCAATTCCGCATTAGTCAGAATATAATCTAATTTTGAAATAGAAGTATGACCTGTGACATCAGAAAACACCCTAGAAGGTTCATCTGATGATACCCTCAGATTAAAGCATTCCAGTAAATCTAAAAGTAACATACGATTTTTACACTTGACTTTGAGGAAATCAATGTTTAAGTCACCACAAACAAAGATCGTATCAGCTGAGCCGTAACAATGATTTAAAGCTAGTGATAGTCTTTCGAGAAAATTTTCGGGTGTAAATGAGTGACGAGCCACCCCTATAACATTTTGATAGGTTCTTCGATTTTATTGAAATTTGGGTGGTTCATCTCGGACATAATTTTGAATTTTTTGACATACGAAATCAATATGTCTGACTTCCGGTTTCATTGAAAACGATATAAAAATTAAAGATTCAAATGAAACATCCTATATATTTCTCCATGTTTTAATGTGAGGCTTCAAATACATACATACATTTCGTGTCAAATGTCAATTTTGGCGGTGTTTCAATTTTGTTTTTCATTTTGTTTTTTTTTTATCGTAGATGGCTGCGACGTCGTCTAAATAATAGATAATTGACTTAAAATATCGCCCAAAGAAATAATTTTCCTAAAAACTCATTTTCGTGAAGTTTTTTAACGATTAAATTCTTTTACGAACCAAAACTAAGTTCTTTAAATAGAAACATACATGGGCCACCCTGTATATTAAACATCTCCTTCAAATTCCTTCAAAATGAATCACACATAAGTTTTCTCAGTTCCTAAATAACGAAGTAATTATTAATAATCTTTTTTTTTATTAATACCCTTTGCTCCTGAGACCGACCTTGTTTACGAAACCGGAAGACTGCCATATTGATTTCGTATGCGAAAAAATTCAAAATTATATCTGAGATAAACCACTCAAATTTCAATCAAACTCAAAATCGAAGAACCCGTTAAAATTTATAGGGGTTGCCCATGACTCATTTAAACCCTGTATATATATATATATATATATATATATATATATATATATATATATATATATATATATATATATATATATAATGAAATGACAAGGTATTAGGGGAAAACAGCACTACGAGGGTGAGATAAATGTAAGGCTCTTTATTTGTACTCTCAATCTTTCGGAACACTTTGTTCCGAAAGATTTGTTATAAAGTATTGAATTAACACTAAACGACGAACAAACGCAATGAAATGTTACCTCGAAATAAATATGAGGTTATATGCCTGCTGCACAAGAGATAGCAGCAACAAAAGCTGTCAGACAGAGACATACTGAAGGTAAAACAAAATAATCAAAGTATTACAATCAAACAAATCCAAATTGATTTGGATTTGTTTGATTTGTTTTTAGCTCCTGAAGATGGAACAAAGTGTTCCGAAAGCTTGAGAGTACTGATAAAGTGCCTTACATTTCTCTCACTCTCATAGTGCTGTTTTCCCCTAATATCTTTTCATTTTAATAATACATTTCGGTACCTATATATATATATATATATATATATATATATATATATATATATATATATAAATATAATATAATATATATAACATATATATATATTGTATATATATATATATATATATATATATATAAATATATATATATATATAAATATATATATATATATATATATATATATATATATATATATATATATATATATATATATATATATATATATATATATATATATATATATATATATATATATATATATATATATATATATATATATATATATATATATATATAGGGTGTTTTTAAATTGAATGTTAATAATTTAGGGGATGAATTTGTGGCCCATTTTAAGAAGAAAACTTCATATGAACGCATATCCTAAACGTCCTAGTTTTTGAGATACAGGGTGGTCAAGTTTCAGAAAATAAATAATTTTTTATTTACAACTTTAAAACCACACAAAATAATAAAATTTCTTTAACAAAAATCTATTTCCTGCAATGTGATAATGTTATGATTATGCAGAGAATCAGTTTGCATTTTTTTAAGCGAAAACCGTGCGTCGCTCGAAGGAAACCTAGGAGATCAAATTTGTTCAAAACAGAATATGCATTTCAAAAATAATTTCAATTTGAAGAAAAAACAGTGGCGTAGCATAAATGTTTGCTGAAGTATGCAAGGCAAATTCTGCATGAACGCCACTGGTGGAAAATTTAAAACGTGTATTGCATCAAAAAATGCACATCGATGAGTAGTACTTATAAATAAGAAATGATTTATTTTCTGAAAATTTACCACCCTGTATCTCAAAAACTAGGACGTTTAGGACATGCGTTCATATTAAGTTTTCTATATATATATATATATATATATATATATATATATATATATATATATATATATATATATATATATATATATATATATATATATATATATATATATATATATATATATATATATATATATATATATATATATATATATATATAGTAGGAGTATAGTTTTACTAGGTTAAAGTCACAAATACAGTCAATTTTAATATAATCTTCTCTTTCCAAATATCACAAATTAAAATTACGTCGTTTTCAAATAATAATTAATATAATAATTGAAAACGACATAAGTCGAAACGCGTAATTTTAATTTGTGGTATTTGGAAGTAAAAGATTATATTAAAATTGACTGTATTTGTGACCTTAACCTAGTAAAACTATACTCCTACTATATAATAAAAGTGGTCAGTAAAATTTGAAGAAAATATATATATATATATATAAATATATATATGAAATATAACATATTGAATTTATCCGTCTCTGAAACAAAACGTGCCGCCCGCATTAAAAGGATCGTCTTTTCACGTGTTATCAAGCCTAGCTTCCCATTCGTATAGTGTCTGAAATGTAGCGATGAAAAACTAAGTTCCAATTAATTCACCTTATGCATTTCCTTACACTATCGCAGGTAACTCGATATACGAAAACAAAATGAACAAACAATACCGATACTTTCGTCGAGAAATCGTCAAAAATAAGCCTAATTGGCCCGCTACTAGGGAGTTCACCCCATTAGAGGAGTATAAAGCACTCGTCCTAGCCCAGGGCAGGCACATTGCGAATGTCAGGTAAGTGATACAGGGGGACGTAACACAACCCAAGGCTTGATGGATTCTGGCACAGTTTCATTAGCTGATGAACCTGTCGGATAGTAATTCGACGCCGAAATTCAGCCAGTGTTTCGAGTATGAAAAAATATCAGTTACAGGTTTGGAGGAGAGGGAATTAATTGGGCTCAATCTTTGTTAACGTTTAGTATGATGTGATATAATTTGAAACGTAATGGGTATATTTTTACACTGTAATTAGCTGTCGAACAAAGTTTTCTCGAAATTTTTACCGCAGTTTCGAACTGAAATCCAGCATCAGATGATCGTATGATAAAAAGTACATCTATATATATATATATGGAACGAAGTATTTAATCTCACGTTACACTCCTAGTCTAGTCAACAAGTTAGTTTTTGTTCAATTTTTTTCAGCAGTCTTGGAAAAATATTCGATTCGGGATAGCAAGAAGATGATTTTTGAAAAAATTGCTTTTCTTGAGGAAATTGGAAAAGTTATAAACAATTTACCGAAAAAAATTAGAGGGGTTTGGTTTTTGCAAATATTTTAAAAAAAAATTGAGATTTTTGAAATTTGAAAGAAGATTCGAAAAGAGGAAGTCTCTCTCATCTTGGTATAAAAAAACCATTCAAATTGTCCAACAAACATTAAATTATCCACCTTATTCTGAATTCTCACACTCTATGTCTATATTTACTACAGTTTTGTTGATATTCTGAATTCATAGTTTATAAACATTTAATTAAGATTAATAACAGAATTAAATTTTGCATCTTTATTGTTAATATTTGTATAAAATGAGAATTGAAAATCGATTCAATACCGATTAAGGAACGTACTTCGTCTGTAGACCCGTTTGAGTATGATTCTAGTCAAAGATTCAATAAACCATTGAAAAATCATTAAAAAAATGTTTGAATAAACCGACCAAGTGCGAGTCGGACTCGCGCACGAAGGGTTTCGTACTATTGAGTATGCCCCCCTTGAATATTTATTTTATTTTAATTTTATTATTTATTATTGAAGTAAAAATACAACTGAGTATTTTGTGAATATTTCAATTGCCCACCTGTTGCCATTATTGATATCTAGCAGAAATAGGCAAAAAAGGCGTTTTTTGTACGGGAGCCCCCCTTAAATATTTATTTTATTACAATTTTATTATTTATTATTAAAGTATAAACACAACTGAGTATTTTGTGAATATTTCAATTGCCTACCTGTTGCCATTATAGATATCGATTAAAAAAGGGCAAAAAAATTGTTGTATGGGAGCCCCTCTTACATATTTATTTTATTCTGGTTTTAGTACTTGACAGATGACAGACGGATAGTCAAACGGTTGGGCAGACTGCGAAGTCTTAGTAAGTAAGTAGGGTTCCGTTTTCAGGGCCGGATTAACACTGTCCGGGCCCCTAGGCAACAACCCTGTCCGGACCCCAGGTCTTTTCATGTTGATGAAGAGATGTGAGTAACTACCAGATGATCGACTCCAGGTATCCTGTTACTTCAAAGTCTTATGTGATATTGCAACAACATGGTTACTTTGACTTGATGCTGCAGAATCATCTTACCCGACTCGTTAGCTTTATTGAAATGGTCTTAATGAATATAGGTTATAGATAGGTAAGTGATGAATGATGATCCAAGTTGCATGATGGATTAAGAAAGAGAAATGAGACGGGACGCGGTTATTTTCAATTTAATCTTGTTAAACGCAATAAAATACAATAAACGAAAGAAAACAGTTTTGTGAAATTGGAAAAAGACAACTTCCAAGATATTTATTGTTTTTGTACAGTACAGTAAGTTTAAATATTAACTTTTTTAGAAACAAAATCGTTTTAAACATCTTGGAAGTCGACCCTTTCTAATACATCATTTTCAATGGCCATTAACGAAAATGAATTCGAACGGTTCTGAGACATTGTTGAACGAAGACAGTTTATTAGTTCTACTACTCGGTACTAGATGGTTCTGTATATATGAAATATTTCATCAATTGAGAACATGCGTCGAAAGAAAGCAATAATATTGTTGAGAAATTTCATAGAAATTTTCAAATAAAATTTGTAACGTGTAAATTCTCCACTTAACCGCTACTACCGAACTATGCATTCAAATACCGTGATTCCTCGCTATAAAACGCCTGAATTAATGACCTGCGTACAAGAGAGTATGGAGATAGCGTTGGATTTCCACGTGAAACACGTAATATCGGTCCTTTTAGCCAAATAACTATTGCAGAAGAAACATCGTTAATTATTAGAATTATATTCAATATCTATTGAACGTTTATTCAATATAGTAAAGTTATTAAGTATCTGTGGCGTCTGATAGACGCCACCTTGGCTAGAGCTAAAAGCCAGCTTTGGAGATTAGAAAACCACCTTATCTTGAATTTAAAGAACCACCTTATCTGGGGCTAATATCCACATTGGAAACCACAGCTGAACCAGGACAGAAGTCAAGAGTACAATCCACCTAAAGAATCTCAAACGTCAATGGAAAATTATATATAAAAACAAAAAGATAAATCTTATGTAAAAGAAAACAGTAAATACCTTCATTTTACTTTGTTATTATTACTGTGAACAAATCAGAACCCTTATATGTTTAACCAATATCCCTGCTAGCTTGGGCATAAATATCTTTCAAAAGGGAGGTTGGTTACAAATTTTCATTCGATGAAATTTTTTTTTCTTGGTGCGTGCACGGGCCTCTATTCGATGCGGGGACCCTAGGCAGTTGCCTACTCTGCCTAATGGTTAATCCGGCCCTGTCCGTTTTTACCCTTTGGGTACGGAAATCTAAAAATTGTCTTCAAATAAATTCCACATAACTTCAAGGTTCCAATCTCAAGAATCAAACAACATATTTTCGTCCATCTACGATATCTTTGTAATGATATTATGTTACATATTTCATCAATAGTTCTAGAGGTTATCGTGTACTCAGTATCAGCTAGCAACGAGGTCATGAAATTAATAAGAATATATTTTTTTTCAGTTTCAAATAGAATAATTAGTTAGAATGACATTAAAGTATCTCTTCATGATTAGGTACTCGTCTCAATTGATAAGCGAATCCAGAATTCAGTGAATATCGTACTCGTAAACTATTATATGGGTTAATATATTTTCATCGACTTATTTATAGACGAAGGGTCACAAGATTGGGAATTAGGAAATGATTTCAAACTGCCAATCAAAAGTTTCGAGGATAAAAAAAGATTATCTACGCTGTCTGTGATTTATGAAACTTTGCAATAATCAATATACAGACATATTAATATTTTATATCAAATAGTAGAATACAAGAAGAAAATAAATAGTAGTTCAAAAAAACTAAAAAACAGGCTTCAATAGACAAGCGAACTAAAAAGTAGAAAATAATTTTTAATAAATGTAAATTAAGAATAATATAATTAACAAAAAATTTCTTTTATTATAGATTTGGGGTGCTTGGAGTTAATTGTTATAATATTTTAATGACAGATATTGGTAAAAGTTGCCTCATTATGGAAATATCTTTGAAAGCACCCCACGCTTATCCCCAATAAAAGAATACTTTTTGTTAACAACACTATCATTAATTTAAATTTATTTTAAAAAAAATCAGAATCATTATTTATTTTAGGATATAATATTTCGAGAGCAAATTGAAATATTTAAACAATGATCTCTGCAAAAGAACATTGTTTATTCAGAATTTAATATAACAAAAACAATACTCATTGGGGTCATGTCCAATATAACATATGTTTCTGATAACAATATTAACATGAAACATAATGGGAACAATGAATTAATATTCCATCACAACTATCCCAAATATATGCATTATAGGGAAAACATAATAAGCGATACGCCCCCTACCGGTGTCGAATATTACTAGAGCATGGGAGATAGATTGCTTTGTTTACATCTGTTTACGTGTATTTTATATGAGAAGTTGTTGAGTTTTAATTGTATTTTGGATCGTTTACAAACGTTCAGAAGTGATGAATCGCTATTGTTGTGTATTCTATTGTTCATATTGGGCAAAAAAAACCGAATATAGCTTACATACCTTTCCGAAAGCTGGACAATTCAAAGTTACATTCCAAACAAAGTTGGGAAACAAGGAAATGATGGACAGAAGAAAGGTGTGGATTCATAACTTGAAGATTGAAAAAAAATGTCTGAACATAAGAGAGTTGTTCTTTACAGTTTACTGAGAATAATTATTTTCCCTGCAGTAAGTTTGTGGATTTTTCCATATAGAATTATACCAACTAATGATGTGCAATTGTCAGCTAACCGAAAACGTAGAGTTTTTGAAGTTCAATGCTATTCCAACGAAAAATCTTCGACATTTATCGGAATCTGAACCTGGGCCATCATCCAGAGATTCTAGATTATTGTATTTTCTTTCATGTAACAACCAGAGATACTATTAAAATAATAATAACAAATGATGTTTATTTGCACAACCAAAATAACAGTTTATCATAACATCAAGAATATGAAATAAATCTGGACTCTATAGCTAGGTAAAAACTAAAATATTCAATTATATAATCAGGAAAACAGAGATTCTATCAAAAAAACCAGACTCTCAGAAGTCCACTGTACTTTTAGGATAGCTGTTATACGTCAAGAAAATTCAAAAAATATAATAACTTATTACGTTCAAACCATTCAAGCAGAGTATTCATATTAATTCTTCTTTTATTTCATGTTGTTTCTTTCAGTTTAGCTGGTAAGTACTTAGTTTTGTCCATTATACTCAAAAATTCTTCAGTTCGTAATGAAAGTAGACATGTCAGAGATGTTTTCTTGAAAGTTTTTTTATTTTTTAAATAAATAGGTGTTCTATCATACAGCCTTTTCATGAGGTATACATAGTTCCTTCAACCAATTAATTTATTCGTCCTCTACTTTATTTTATTATTGATTTTCATGTTCAATGATAAAAACTCAGTGTAAATTTCAACTTGATGTAGGTACGTTATCTACTGTTGAACAGAGATAAAATTGTCCTCAATCCAAACACAATATATCACAGGAAAATACAAAGTCCAAAAAAACACAATTTACTACGATAAACGTTCGAAAACTCAAAACGAAATGAACGTAAATACCATTACAACCAATGTAAACAAACAGCTAATCTCCCATGCTCTAGTACCGATATTAGCCGTTCCGGCGCTAAGATCTTAATTTCGGACGCCTATTGTGCATAATTACGCAGGATCTTAGTGATTCTGTAGATAATTTATTATATTTTAATTCGCATATCCGGCACTGAAACTAAACATTCCGCCCGCGTTAAAGGATCGCCTACCAAACCACATATACCTATACAATATACAGGGTGTCTCCAAATAACAGCGAAACTTTTTAGGGGGTGATTCCTTGTCGAAAATTAAATAAGGGGGTCTTTCATGTACAAAAAAGCTCTTAGGCCTGTCCTTATGAAACTACACCTTTCCAAAAATGTACGTTAGTAGAGTTATTCATATTGAAGATTTAGAAGGCGCAAATGAACTTCTAAGTACCACATAAAAAGAGCGACTTGACAGCCACCTACTAGATTTTCTCGATTGTATCAGCAGAAGATGATGTTGTATTTTATTTTTTTATTAAGAAACTATTGCTTTTACGAAAAAATACAAGAGTTAAAAAGTTTAGTTAAAAATGTTATAGTGAAAAATGGAATAGGGGTTGCATGTTTCACCTCTTCAAATGATCCCAACAAAATCAAAAAAATATTCATAGGTGGCCTTTTTATTGAGAGAACACGCCCACAAAATATCATTTCTTCAACACATCAGCAATTTCAAGAAAAAAAAATTCAGAATATTTTTTTCTCATTTTACGAAGCGTGTTACTTTTCATAAACAGACCTCAGAGTATTTGTTTACATGAAAGACCCTCTTTTATTTCTATTATGACCTTGTGACGCTTATGTTTTCTTATTTTTAGGCCTAGTTCATTCGCCTAGTATATGGAGTGTAACCAATGCCGTAAGAAATATTTCAGGGGGGGTTGGATTAGATTAAAATTAGAAAATCATATCATAAATGTTCAATTTTGTTGAATTTTTTTCATACTAAAACAATTCGGGGGGAGGGGGATTTGTTCCCAACGCCACTGAGCGTTTCCATTTCACCTACCCAATTTTTCTTGGATATATGAACGTTATACTTCTGTCGCATTCGTTCGTTTCACACACCTTTAGAAAAAATGGAAACATACAGGTATCGCAAACTAACGAGTTCTCTATAATTGTGGTGAATTCTCATGCTGTTAAAACTCATACAGACTGCTCCATCTGGATGATTATTTGATTAATTTCGATATTTGTTAATCGTTCTTCTAGTTCTACAGAATATGTTGAATTGCAATTAATTCTCACTGTTTTATATGGGCAAACTTACCATGAGTGTGCAGTGGTAACGACGAACTCAACGGAGGAAGTGCATAGCTTTGATGAATATCTGGTTCATGTTTTATTTTGTGGAGTTCTGTGTTGATTATGTTCTGAAAAAAAAGATATGGTTGAATTCTGAAGAGAAACAATACACTCTTTAAAAATCTCATTTAAAATCATCTCAAAATAATTAAACTTTTTCAGGCCATTCATTTCAATAATCTTTTCATTCTTCTGTTGCAATTTTGATCCGGTAACTTGACAGATTCTCGTCAGACTTTATATATATATATATATAAATATATAAATATATATATATATATATATATATATATATATATATATATATATATATATATAAAGGTATTCGGGAAATAAAACGTAGAATAACTGAATAATGTATACAAATTACAAATGAAACGTTATAGAAAATTCGAAGATAATTTCAAAATAAATTATATCATTGCTTACTGTTTATACAATCTTTATAAATTATTTTCCGAACATTTGGTGATCAAATTCAATTAGCTGAACCATAAATCCATAGATTTTCGATTATATGACTGTCTAGCATTTTTCTTGGCCTTTAATTTGATCACAAAACAAATCATACCATTCGAAATTTTCAAGAAAGAGTTATTTGGGGAGCTAAGGGGGAATAATATTTTCAAACTTCTCCTTTGATAATATATTGTTAGTATATCTTAAATTTGCATAAAATCAAATGATGTTTGGTGTGTCCAATTTCGAAATGAAGGCAATGTATATCGGCTTAAATACCCTTATTAAATGGCCAGCTCTTGTTGCCAAAACACAGCGCAGTTTAATAGGACGATGACAGAAATTACATATTTCGAATGTCATCCAATTACAACTCATATAAATCTTGTCCAGTCTGTGCAGTAGGGCATGCAGATTTAACTTGTTTGTTTGGCAAATATAAACTATTAATCAGAACAAGTTATTGGCTAGACGATTGAGCTGACCAATTCGAAATTTATCTGCATTTGCAGGAATTTAAGGTTTGAGTTTGTTTTATTTTTCAATTGAAATTCTAAGAGATAGAAAATAACTTTTTCCGTCGACCACTAAATAAAAGCTTACTTTAACGTACACGAAATTGATCATTAATGGCCCATTTTAATGTGCAATTTCTCCTATTTTAATGTATGATTGTCATGGGCAACCAAACACAGAAGTATTCAGCACGGAATAGTTGAATTATTCTGTGTCTGTACTGTTATTCCACAGAGAAAAGGAATTCATAATTCAAATCGAAAAATTTAACTCTATACAAAATAAAGTAGAAACTGCGGAAAAAATTTTATGCAATAATCGTTCGAAAGTAATTAACACTTCAGCTTCCACCAGTTCCACATATTCCTTATCGGATATTGTAGTTGATGTTAACTATTTAGAATGTCACATGTCTAATATTCCATCTATGAATTTCTCAAATTGTTCCATCGGGAGCATAAATATAAATATATCGAAATGAACATAGAAATTTATATTGTGTCAAGTGTATCTGTCATGCAAAATAAAAATTTATTTCAATCAAGAATTTGTACTCTATTCATGATGAGGTCGACGGAAAAATCTTGTAATAAACTCGTTTATTAATGTAGCGATTAATGGTCTCGAACTATTAACGCGCTCGCTCCGCTCACGCGTTAAAATATCTCAACCATTAATCGCTGTCATTAATAAACTAGTTTATTAAATAACTTTTCTATCGTAGGAAATATTTGAAAAGCTCTTCTCGATGGCACATATACATATATCTGAGATTGAATTCTCGCACATCACTTGGTGAAAGACATCATAAAGAATAAAGTATAAACTTTAAAATAAAAAACACTTGGCTTATGTTTCACAATATAAAAAATATTTATATACTGTATTTAGCAGTAACGAAAAGTCGACATGTTTCGAGTTATGAACTCATTATCAATACTGACTACAGGAGAGTATTATATCCTACTTATATATACTATATTACATCGTAATTTATAAAACAGACAAAAGCAAAGGTGATACCTGAAAATCAATTTGTTCGTTTACAAGGGGCAATTAACTATTATGGGCGGAACTTATTTCGAGAATTTGAAGAAGGTCAAGGCGCTTTCCTTTGTTACCTGAATGTAACAATTTGGTTTTGTTGAAATCCAGGAAGTGATTGAATTTTATACAATGCTCAGAGAAGCCAGTGGTATTTTTGTTTTGTAAAATTGACTTTTTATGTTCTTCAACACGAATATTTATATTCCTTCCTGTCTGTCCAATATAGAAAGCAGGACATTCCTCGCAAAATATTTTGTAAACACCACTATTTTCTCCGATGTTAGATTTTTCTTTATTATTGACCAAGAATGACTTCAAGTTTCTTTTATTTGTACAAATTGTTTTAAAGTTTATACTTTCTACATATATCTTCCGAAAGGCATACTGGACTTGTAATTTGTTTTAACCTTAATCATCTAAGATTCGCAGATGATATTGTCTCAATTTTTAAGATCTCTGAAGAATGTCAACAGCAAATGACAGAGATAAATATAATGAACCATGACTTAGACCTGATAATGAATCTGAGTGAAACAAAAGTAAACCGTTTCTGGTAGTGAACTGGTAGACAAGTAGGATTTAACACCATAGTGGAAGTAGTGGGCCAACTTATATACACATCTGTCCCACTTATCCTATAAAATAACAAAAAGATCAAACTTACATGAGCACTAAGGAATTACAAATCATAAAACAAATAGCGCACAATAATGGATATCCTCCAAAAATAATAGATAATATTTTAACAAGAAGATTGTATAAGGCAGCTATTTTTATCAAATCGAAATTTAAAAATACCATTCAAAATTCAGAATACCATTGGAAAACATATTAAAAATTCAAAAGATAAAACTACACAACAAAATAAATGAGGGATTTATATGCTAACTTGTGGTTCATGTCCTAAAGTATATGTTCGCCAAACTGGCAGGAACTTTGGAGTTCGAATATCAGAACATAAAAGAAGTTACGACAAGGAAAAATTAGATTCTACTTATGCATCACATCTCCTAGAACACAATCATATTTTTAATAGTGAATTTGAAATATTACATATAGAAAAGAAACGCTATAAACTCAATTTATTATAAGCTCTTGAAATTAATAGTATGAAATAATACAATAATTTCTTAAATGACCAATTATTATATTATATGAAGAATTCACCGTTGTTAAATCTTTTGTAGATATTGAATATCTGTGCCTATTGTGTACTTTGTACTTTCTACCTGCTAAGTGATTACGTTTGGGGTTTCCCCATTCTTATAGTATCTTCCCTTCCTTCATCTTTCAATATTCTCGTTGTAAAAGTTATTATGTATTATACATCTGAAGAAGCCACTGTGTTTTGGTGAAACAATTGCCATGTTAACAAAATATAGTGAAAATCAAAAACTGTGTGTCATTATCCTCAAATCCAATGGGTTCCTATCTCTAAAGAAGATAGTGTTTGATCAATGTATACTACCAATAATGACATATAGATGCGAACCTTGGACATTAGAGAGTGTAATTGTAGGAAAACTCCAGGTCTTTTAGACCTCCATGGAGTGATGTATCCTGGTAATATGGAATATGAGAAAAACCCAGGCAAAAGATGTAATTCACAGGATTTATTCTCTGAAATTACAGTAAACGAGTAGGAGACCTAGCAAGAAGAACAAACTACAAGAACACATTGGTTCATCAAAGGTACAGGACGAGCAAGATGATGTTCTCACTTCAGATTGGACCCTGATGGCAGTGCAATAATAGACAAGAGCTGTTGGTGATTATCTTGAATAATAGAATTTGTTGAACAAGCTACCAATAAAAAATATTGATTGTAAAGGTATTAGTTAAACACCACTGGATTAAGCATAGCTCCTAAGCATTGAATAATATTATTTGTCATGAGAACATCAACCTTTTCTTCTTAATTTATTTCTCTTGTTTACCAACAATTTTTGATACCTAACTGTTCAGGTGTCATTTTTTCCTCATCTTCTTGAGCTTTATTGTAGTTCTCAAGCTCCAACATATCAGAAATGGTTTTTTCATTCACATTGCAATTTTCTGAATAATCTGCTAACGTAAGTCCATACATCCATGATTTCGTATGTACTTAAATCGAGAAGCATTTTTTGTTCAAGTTCATTTTTTCTGTAATTAATACCTACTGATTATTTTGAATTATGTAGGCTATTACGTCCAAAGTGAAGAATTCTCCCGGCTAATCAGCCGAGATCAATTATTGGAACTCACATCTTCCAGACGTTTCATATTTTCCTGCGTGAAACATCTTCAGTGATAACGTGTGCTTTGACTTAGCAGTAGTTTCGATGGAGTTTCTGTAAAAATTAAAGATCTGCCGATTTTTGAGAATTTGTAAGATTTCCAAAATTATTTTGAACTATTGAAGTTTTTCCTACTTCTCAGAATTTGTAAGATGTGAGTTTTTCCTACTTCTCAAACAGTTTTAGCTACGGTCATATTTCAGACTTAATCAGTACGAACCCTTCTCAGGTTATCTTATATCTTTGTTTTCTGTAATTTTTTATATATTTGATTTATGAATTGATTTGAAGTTTCCAAGTAGTTTTGTGTTTTAGTTCTTAGATTTTCCAATTTTTGACGTGTTTATTTTGCTAACTGTTTGTTCCATTTTCAACAAAAAGTATCATTAAGAATTTGAAATTTGTAACTAGATATTTTTTTTTTTTTTTAAAGAGGTGGGACGTGTGCCCTCTCACACGCGCCCGACCTCCGTACAATTTTGGCTTCGTCAACTTGGACATTTAGCCATCAGTTTACTAAATGAGGGGAACCACTTAAATCCGGACGCATACAAACACCCAGGAACACGGTGGGAATCGAACCCACCAACTCCGTCAACGAAGACGGCATAGCGTTACCTAAACCTCTCCGCCACGGAGCCTGCTGTAACTAGATAGTTGGTTTATATAACAGCAAAGTTTTTGTTTGAATTTGAAAAAGTTTTAATTTTATGTTAGGCCAAGCTACAGAGATTTAGAATGAGCATTTTGTGCAAAAAGTGTTAGAAGAAAACCAGCTCCACCATTGTTTGTAAAATAGTTCCACATGATATAGTGATATGTTTTTCACTCGACTTTATTATTTATATCTTTGTTATTAGCAAACAACAACCTCGTTTTTTTTAGTTTTTTGCTTATAAAATTGAAACAATCAGAGTAATCGTGATGGTGTCAATAGACTTATTGTAGAAAATGAAAAGACGAAAAAAATGAGAGGTCGGATGACTCGATCAGACCCTTAGTCTATGGGAAAATCGAAAAAAAACCGGCCAAAACGCAGTTTTTTCAAAAATTCATAACTCGGTTATTTTTTGAGTTGAAGCGTAGATCCTCCGGTTCAACTCAATCAATATAAACTTTATTTGTGCGTAGAGCAGGAACTGTTCGATGCATAGTTTTTGATCTGTGGCCATTTGAATATTTTACTATGCAATTTTCCAGCAGACCTGAATGCGACAGGTATGGTCCGATTTCAATTTATAAAAAAGATTTTGAAAGTAGAATTCTCATAGTTCAAAACGTTTATCTTGGTTTTACACGGAAACGCTGAGAAATATGTTAAAAATAAAGCTGAACATGACGAAAAAGGGCCGAGCGCGTGAGAGTAGTTGAAGAGTGGGGTAGAGCAGCAGGCAAGGATAAGCACGACATTGAACATGACGGTTATTTCTCGGCCATTTTTCGTCATGTTCAGCTTTATTATTAACAAATTTCTCAGCGTTTTCATGTAAAACCAAGATGAACGTTTTGAACTATGAGAATTCTACTTTCAAAATCTTTTTTGTAAATTGAAATCAGACCATACCTGTAGCATTCAGGTCTGCTGGAAAATTGCATAGTAAAATATTCAAATGGCCACAGATCAAAAACTATGCATCGGACAGTTCCTGTTCTTCGCACAAATGAAGTTTATATTGATAAATAATACTAACCGGAGGATCTACGCTTCAACTCAAAAAATAACCGAGTTATGATTTTTTGAAAAAACTGCATTTTGGCCGGTTTTCCCATAGACTAAGGTTCTGATCGAGTCATCTGACCTCTCATTTTTTTCGTCTTTTCATTTTCTACAATAAGTCTATTGACACCATCACGATTACTCTGGTAGTTTCAATTTTATAAGCAAAAAACCAAAAAAATTTTTTTGCATAAAATTGTTAATAACAAAGATATAAATAATAAAGTCGAGTGAAAAACATATCACTATATCATGTGGAACTATTTTACAAACAATGGCGGAGCTGGTTTTCTTCTAACACTTTTTACATGAAAAAATCTCTGTAGCTTGGCCTATGTATCTACTTAATAGAATTCGCTCCTGGTCAAAAAACTATTATGTAATAAGTCAGTCATCTCGAAGATTCAGCTGGAATTAATAATCCGGTGAGAAATTGTGGCGAATCTGTAATAAAACAATTTCCTAGAAAGTGGTGGAAGCTTGGAAATCTCTGAGAGCGAATGGGACACCTGGTAGTTTGCGCCAATAGCGCAAATTCAATATGCTGACCGGAAAAATTACCAATAAGGAGTTTGATGAACTTCGCTCAAGGAATCGCGTTACGTCTATTTCCAGTTCCTGAAAGTTGGGGAATCTGAGGTGTCGAAATGCGTTGACCTGCGAGATCAATTTCGTCCTTTAATTCGATCCATTCGGAGGAAATTGCCGATCGAAATCGTAGAAATTCGATATTTTTCGACGGAAAATAGCTATATCCAATTTAATTTTTTATTGGTCGTGGCGAAACTGAAGTATGCTATTCGAATGAAAGGTCTCGCCCAACATTTGGTATAACTATTTATGTAACAAGTTGCGAAATGCATGCAAAGTTTCAAATCAATCCGACGTTTCGAAGGGGATGAAAATAATGTTCAAAGATTCCGTTACATTAGGGTTGCGATCACCTAAATTGCTGATTGCGGACTAAAAATTTAAAAATCCCGGACATTCGGGTGAAATTTAGTTCTTACCCGGACCCCCCCAATAAAATATAGTAGTAGTTTTTTCGAATAATATAAAACATCGTTTATATTTTAATTTATTTAAACTTTAAACCGCTTGTTAGCGATATAAACAAACAACAAAAAACAAATAAAATATCTACCTAGTAATAGGTATATCACTGTTTACAATTTTCTCTTTATGAGCTAATCTGGTAAAAATAATCAGAAAAACTTTTTTTGGTATCATCAAATAAAAAACAGCTTATAATGATAATTTTTGGTAGATCAAAATAGATCAAATAGACTACATTCTACATTGTAACAACAAATTATAGGATAGGTCATCTAGTTCGGTTAGATAGGTTGGGTAACAAAAAGCCAAAATTATTAACTATAAATTAAAAGTAAGTAACAAGTTTTAATTTTAACGAGGTCAAGTTCTTTTTACTAATTTAACTTAACTTGATCTTTTTCAGACTTGTCAATTGCCGCCAAAATGTCTTTCTTTTCCATCAGGAATTTTTAAAAGAGAGAGCAACTCAAATCTTTAAAATTATACTTTATTTTGGTCAGATGAGAAACCGTATTTTAGGATTTGGCTTACGATTATAAATTAATTTTTAACTATGATTTGTTTTAATTATATTGCTCATCTTTAAATCAATCGGGATTCCCCGGACACAAAATTTGTCCGGGTTTTACACGGACGTATTTTGAAATGCTCCTAAACTAGGACAAATCCGGGGAAACCCGGACGGATGGTACCTACCGTAAAACGGGGTTACTTTGGCAGATTTCGGGAGATATTTGACAATAAATCTAAAACCTTCGCCAATAATCCACAAGAAAAAATCTCATTGAAACGAAAATCAATAAGGCTGTAAATGTATAATATTTGAATAGAAAATATTGAGAGGTAACTGAGAAAAAAATGGTCGAGAGGCTGCCAAAGTAGGCAAACGATTGGGGTAACTTTGGCATGATCTGTATTTCGCTTAAAATATGAAAGTAGACTGTTCTGAAGGTCTTCTTTGGCACCGTTTTTAATTTAAAATTTGATTTTGACCATTTTTCTTCAAAAATGCCATAACTAAGCTTCATTAAAATAAGATTTTTGTACAAAAATGTCATTTTTATTCAAAAATAATAAACTATTGCATAAAACAACATGCAGATACAGCAACAAAAACAAAAAATTAACTCTGACCCTGTGGAAAATAATCTTAACATGTTTAATATCTGAAAGGTAATTATTCTGAAGGATTATAATGTCTATCTTCTATGGAGTCGTCACTGTCAAAATCCATTTCCTCGCAATTTGAGCAGGTGTAATAGCGATCCATGCTTCCCTCATTACAAATACCACAAACCCAATGATTGCATTGTGCACATGCAATCCAATCAGGACCTTTATATTTTGACCAGTCTGCATAACAAATAGAACATCGATCTTTTGATTTTTTGTCATTTGTTCTGGTAGAACGTTTAATACCGGATGGTCCTGGATGTGGTTGTGGTTCAGATGACACTTTCAGTTGGGTTTTCTTCATTGCTGATTTTCCAGTCTTCTACTCCTCATCTTGCTGGTTAGGTAAAACTCCTTCCATTTCGATAGCTGGATTTTCTGGTAGGGTTTGATCTTCACATTTGTTAGTGGAAAGCCCCAATTGCTGACCGTCGTCAGAGTGTGTTTCAGTAACTACTCTTCCTCTTGTACAATCGGATGACCTATTGTCTTGGTGTGCCTTCCAACCAACTTATTTTGGAGGGTTCCACGGGAGATTTTGAATCGGCGACTCGCCTGGACTTGAGACATCCCTCCTCTTATGGCAGCTAACGCTTGTTCTAATTTCTGGGGGGTGTAGTTACCGTATGTACAGCCCCCAATTTTCTTATTGTAGTGGCGCGGCATTTTTCTAATAGTTTAAATATGTAATAAAGAAAGGAACCTGAAAAACCCGCGAAAAAAAATAAAAGGGATAAAAAATAATTTTCAAAAAAACAAAACGAATAACTGCCAAAGTTACACCCGGTGCCAAAGTAACCCCGTTTTAGGTAACCCTACGTTACATAGATACATACCAAATTAATTCAAGCGTGTTAAAAATGGCAGCCACTCTTCTACGAATCAGTTTTTCTGCTCCATGTCCCCTCCAAAAAGCCATAAAAAACCGAATTTCAGATGAATTAATTTCCACATATGTTGCCATTATTGTAGAATATCTGTAAGTTCTATTTTATTCAAGCATATTTACATAGCCGGAAATAATTCTTCAAAGTTTTTGTATTTAAGGAACTTATTCTAAATCATCCATTTCATTTAATTTCGAGATATTTCCAATAATGAATTACTAAATCTAATCGATAGTATGTCAAAATTAACCTATCAACGAGGTCTAAAATACCGGAAAGTTTTGTAATGTTGAAATTCCGAATGACGAATATGTTATTCGATATTTATGCTGTCTTCAGTGTTTTCTGAGTAGACATAATACCTTTTATTCACTATTCAACTCGGCGTTTCTCAAACTTTCTGGATTCGCGGCCCAATTTTGAATTATAAATTTCATCGTGCCCCCCATATATAGGGTTACCATCCGTGCGGGTTTCCCCGGATTTGTCCTAGTTTAGGGGGCGTCCGGGGGTCGTCCGGACGGGGCTTTAAAATATGTCCGGGTAAAACCCGGACAAATTTTGTGTCCAGGGAATCCTGATTGATTTAAAGATCTATTTAAAAAATCTATTTATTCATAAACGGGCAAACCCCTCTTTAAAATATACAGACAATATATAATATGAGATAAACAATATAAAAAACAAAAAAAAAATATAAAAAATACAAAAAGATACAATATATATCACAAAGTATCACAGAGTAGCCACTCCATCAAGAGATTTTTTAAAAGTACACAAGCTCACACCAGTTATACATACACCATTCGAATTAACTTGATTACCCAGTCTCAAAATACGTGATATGCTGCTATTGTAGCCATAATTAGTATGGTGAAAGGGAATGCTGAAAAGTTCACAATTACGTGTTGGTATTCTATGGAACTTAAAACTGATTTGTGCCAACAATTCCGGACATGATGTTATGCCATGAATTAATTTATACAATAAAATTAAATCAGATCAATTTCGGCTAGTTTCTAAGGTATTAATCGAAATGTGCTCCAAGATTTGGGAATAATTGTATGTACCCCGGTATAAGCCCATTTTATAGGCAATACATCTCAAAAACTTGTTTTTTATGCGCTCAAGATGAGGAATAGAAAATTGGAAATGAGACTTCAAGCCAGGAGGGACATATTGGAGACAAGAATATATAAGTGACATGTATAATATTTTTGTTGAAAGAATTGACAATTTCTGCGTATTTCTAAGAACAAAACCCAGTTTTCGAGAGCCACTGCTCACAGTTGAATTTACATGCTGAACAAATGTAAGTTTTTCATCAAATAATACTCCAAGGTCCTTAACAACCGTTACTCTTTTAATGATCTTATTATCAATATGATAATCATTCAGAATCATGGAATTTGCTCTACTAAAAGTAATACATTGGCATTTATCAGGATTCAACAACATACCATTTGATTCAGACCATCCTACCAATGAATTGAGATCTTCTTGTAGTTTGTTACAGTCAGTTGGTTTTGAGATGTTTGTATATAATTTCAAATCATCAGCAAAAAGGAGAAATTTACAACTTTTGAAAATGGTTCCTATGTCATTGATAAAAATGTTAAACAACAGGGGACCCAAGTGTGATCCCTGTGGAACTCCTGATGTGACAAGGATAGAATTGGAAACAAAATTCTTAATTTTAACTAACTGATGTCTATTGTAAAGATAGCTATTTAACCAGTTTGTTAACCATGAAGGAAAGCCAGCGGCAGACAACTTGCTGACTAATAAGTTGTGGTTCACTTTATCAAAAGCTTTACTGAAGTCGGTATAAACCGAGTCAATCTGACTATGTTGTTCTAGTGCACCGAAAATATCGTTTTGATACAGCAATAAGTTAGTTACTGTTGATCTACCACCTACAAAACCGTGTTGCTGCTCAATTATCAAGTTTTTACAATAAAAAGAAATATGACTTACTAAGAGCTGTTCAAATAATTTTGGTATAGCAGAAAGTTTGCTTATTGCTCTATAGTTTCCAATTTCCTCCTTAGAACCGTTTTTGAAAACTGGCGTGACAAAACTATTTCGCCAGGTAGTAGGAAATATTTGATTTTCCAGTGACAAATTGAATAAAATTACTAATGGTTTACTCAAAGAATAAACACACCTCCTCAGTACATACGAAGGAATCCCGTCTGGTCCAGAACTTAGATTGTCTTTCAATTTCATTATTCCATTGAAAACTTCCAGAAGGCTAATTTTCAATGGGGGAATCGATACAGCATTAGCCGGATTGAAATTTTCATAATCAGCAACCTCACCCTTGCTGTATACACTACCAAAATGTTCAGCAAACAAATTCACTATATCTGCGCCACATCTGGCCACTTTATCATTGTTTGTCATAACGTTAGGAATTCCATGATCTTTTTTCAAAGAATTGATATAGTTCCAAAAATATCTTGGATTAGTTGAGATGTTATTGTCTACCATAACTATGTAGTTTTCATAACATAATTTGGATAAATTCTTGCACCAAGTTCTCAAGTTACAAAAAATATTATAATCATTAATATCAGAAGTCTCTTTGAATCTTTTATGAGCTATTTTCTTTTCCCTAATCAGTGACTTCAATTCAGAATTAAACCACACTGGATAATTTGAGGATTTGAATCTATGAAAAGGTACAAAATTTGCCACAGCATTATTGAAAATTTGATAAAAATTCTCAACTGCCAATTCAACATTACCATTCAAGAATATATCCCAGTTAATAGATGCAAAGTAATTATTTAAACCATCAAAATCAGAGCCCCTAAAATCACAACAATAAGTATCAAACTTCATACTTTCATGACTATCTGGTATAACCAAGTCACAGGTTAGTGCTACATGATGTGGATTGCTAAGTAATAATAGATCAGTTGCAAGACACACAGACAGAAGGCCCTGCGAATTGGAGAAAACCAAATCTAGAAACACATTATTGTTATTAGGTATCATATTAATTTGCTTGAGGCCACAAAAGGAAAAATGTTCATTTAGAATCGTTGCTGGATAACCAATTGGACAATGCTGTAATAGCCCATACTGATCTTGTGAGGACCAGGTGGCCAATGGCAAATTATAATCACCAAACAAAAACACTGAAGAGTTCACATAATTGAACAATAGATTTTCTACTGACCGACAGTGGCTCTCATAGATGACGTTGCCAGAGCCTGGACGAATGTATGTTGAACCAAAGATGAAACTACGTTTGTTGTGTGTAAGATGTACGAATAGATGTTCAACATCAATATTCACTTCATTAATTTGATATACTTGTAAATCGGCTTTAAAAGCCATCAAAACTCCACCACCTCTTTTCAGGTTGCTTGTTGATTCATTTCTATCACATCGAAATACTTGATAGTTTTTTAAGCCAAGCTCTGAAGTAGCAAATGAGTCTGTCAACCAAGTCTCAATTAAGATTATGATATCATAATCGCAGCAAGCCACAGCGTTCTGTAATTCAATTAATTTGGTTCTCAATCCACCAACATTCTGAAAATAAATCTTGAATCTTTGAAGAGGGGTTTTATTTAGTTTTTTCTTAGGAGTTTAGTTTCAATAACTGGATGGCCTGCTCTGTATCGAATAATCAAATCTTGTTCACCATTTTCCCTGCGTAATTTCAAGTCATTGTTAACCTTCCTAAACGCTTCCTGTTGTAATTTTGTTCTGTCGGGACCAATGTTATATCTAGAGGAGGACAAAACTCTACCTGATTTCAAGGCTTTAGCAACAAAATCAGGGTTGGATAAGACTGCTTTGACGGGTCTCGGCTTATTGGATTTCTTACCAACTCTTATCACACGAACAAGCTCCTTATCTTGAACATCCACGGACTTCAGAATGTCTGCTACTTTCCTTCTATCATACTCAATACGTTGGTTCAGTACATGTGCATCTGATTCTTCCACATTATAGATCATCATGTTGTTCGCTCGTAGGGAACGTTCATGGACCTCTGATAGAATGAGATCCACATTATTGGAAGGATTCATTTGTTTCATGGTTTCCAGCTCTTTTTTAAGGGAACTGACCTCAGATTCCAATGAAGTTATTTTATTTAGCAGGTATGGCACTCTCTTAATAGCTGAGCGACAGTCCTCACAAAAAAACATAATAATTCTTCTTTGAACAACTACGGCTCGGATTTCGCTTGCACATAATCCACTGCATTGTTCTACAAGGTGAAACCAAACTCGACAGCTATCACATTGAATTACTTTGTCATCCTCCGAAATTTCCTGCTTGCAACTCGAACAGGAGATCGACATTCTAACCTCAATCCTACAAATACTGTTTTCTTCGTGAAACTAAAATTCAGGGAGATCAAATTTTATGTAGATTATTTACAGTATTATAAGGTTCAACCGATTTGTTGAGAATTATTATTTAAATTTAGTTTATAACCGAATTTGGTAAAATTTTCGTAACTGAACGACGGAAGTGGCTACTGTCACTGTACACTGTGTACAATATGATGAGCAATATATTTAAAAAAATCATAGTTAAAAATTAATTTATAATCGTTAAGCTAAGAGAAACCTGCTAAATACACATACGGTTTCTCATAAGTATAATTTTAAAGATTTGAGTTGCTCCTTCTTTTTCCTGATGGAAAAGAAAGACATTTTGGCAGAAATTGGCAAGTCTGAAAAAGATCAAGTTAAATTAAGTAAGTAAAAAAAAAATTAACACTTGTTACTTACTTTTGATTTATAGTCAATAAATAATTTTGGCTTTTTGTTACCTAACCTATCTAACAGAACTAGATGACCTATCCTATAATTTGTTGTTACAATGTAGAATGTAGGCTATTTGATCTATTTTGATCTACCAAAAATTATCATAATAAGTTGTTTTTTATTTGATGATATCAAAAAAAAGAGTTTTTTTTATTATTTTTGTTACCAGATTAGCTCAAAAAGAGAAAATTGTAAACTGTGATATACCTATTACTAGGTAGATATTTTATTTGTTTTTTGTTGTTTGTTTATATAGCAAACAAGCGGTTTAAAGTTTAAATAAATTAAAATATAAATGATGTTTTATATTATTCGAAAAATCTATATTTTACGGTGTGTCCGGGAAAGAATTAAATTTCACCCAAATGTCCGGGGTTTTTTAATTTTTTGTCCGGCGTCAGCAATTTCGGTGATGGCAACCCTACCCATATACATTAAAATGTATGCAATACCTAATCGTGTATTTTGAGTTTTAAAAAACCTAGAAAAAGTAGCGAGATTAGTTCCAGAAATTCAATATTATTTATTAAAATTGTTTTCAATTTAGAAGTTTTTGATTTAGTAAGTTTCTTTATTCGAAAAAAAAGATGTGATGTCATGGGATACCAGGTAGGAAGGAAGTTCCTTCGAATTCGACATTATAATATAATTATTAATATAATAATAATAAATATAAATTAAATAATGTATTGAGAGTGTAGAATACATATTATGTACACATATAAGTTGTATAAACAATATTGACCATGTACATCAACTTATATTTTTAAACTTATACTTACGTATTTTTTTTTCATTTTGCTGATTAATTTTCCACTATTATCACTGTCTATTTCATTTGAGTCACTTGTTAGTTCACTTGCCATTGTTGCTATATTTAATCAGTGCCGGATTAAGCCAGCACGGGGCCTTTAGCAAATTCAGCCAAGAGGCCCTTGGTTCGCTTTAGGTTCTCAAGTTTATGGTATTAAACTCAGATTAGAGAATAAAACCGAAAATGTGTGACAACCCGGAGCGGCTATGTAGGAGCACGAATATCTGTGCGTGTAATGATAGCAGTTTTTGAAATAAACTTCCTATATTTTCTTATTACTTTTACAAATCAAACTGGTTGACTTTTTTTTAACTTTGCTAATAAAATAGTTCGTATATTATTTTAAATATTCATTAGGTACAATCAAAGCTACATACACACAATCAAATTCAATATTCATGTAAGTAAATGACATCCATGGTACTTGTGAAAGAGCTATTTGAGCCAATTTGCCTACGGTCAGAGTTAGCTGATTGGGGTTGATCCATGAGAACTGACAAGAAACTCCGACCACTCTTTTTCATTCGCCAGGGGGTCATAAGTGAATGTAAACTGATGCAACAAAAATACAATGCTAGACTAACATCTAAAGAACTTTTTACAGTTTCTTACATTGTGCCAAATATAAATGTACATCAAACTATAATAGTTTGATAGTCAATAGAATCCTATTTTATTTGTTCGGGCTTTACGACCAGCTCTATAGATGACAATATTAGCGAATTCCCCTGTTAGTTTTGCAGTTCTACAAACTTCCGTTTAGTGCAGTTTAAGTACTACAAACACATAACTTGTGCGGCCAGCGCTCAATTTTCAGAAATGTGGTACAACTTTGAATTATTGCTGTAGATTTTGACACCAACGTTTGTCGTGGTAGGTATTATACAACATATACCTACGATTTAACGTGACGAAATCGAGTTTTAGATTTTCAGGTGTGAGTGAAGCATAGCCTAATCGCTTCGCGTTTAAGGCATGCAAGATATTTAACGCTTATCTAAACTTATTTTTTTTACTGTCAGACAGGCGTTGGAGCGCGGGCCCGCCAATTCGCGGGGCCCGTAGCATTTGCTACTCTTGCTACGTGGCTAATCCGGCACTGTATTTAATATCGTATTAAAGATTTACAAACTATATGAAAATAAAAGTGTTTATTTACGAGTAAAATGAATTTATTATGTGAGTATACACCACATGTTTAGACAAGAATTTCATGCATTTTTCGTGGCAGAAGGAGAGAGATAAAGAAAGAATGACGCACGCGTGTTGCACTCCCGTTATATGTTTTTCTTATGGTTTTAGTTTTACATTCATTTGTTTGATGAACGTAAAATTTTCAAACGATGGAAGTTCCAATATTAATTAATTTTGTTAGAAAATTGATTCATTTTCATACCATTTCAAACAATACTTTTTTTTTTTAAATATTTATAAATATTTCATCGGAATACCAATCTCTTCAAATTTGAGGTTCTCAAGAAATCGAGCCTCATATTTAATTTTATATCTGAAAAATCAACAATTTTAAAGCATTTCATATAAAGTTCGTTCTTGAATTTGATAATAAATCGTACTTATCGGTACCTATTATACTATCTGAATTATACCCTTACCGAGATAAACAGGTAATCGACAAGTGAAAATGCGGCAACATAATGATTTCCATTTGCACAATAAGGTAATAAAATTTTTCGTAATCAACCAGAAACAAATAAAACTTGATTTCACACTTCAAGTTACGTAACATACTTATCTTAATCTTATGCTTGATTTGGAGGCACAAAAGACGGTCATTTATTTGAACTAGTTAGTAAGAGTCAGACTAATTTAAGAATTTTGATTAAAATATTATAGTAGCTTTTAAAAAATCCATAGAAATATGCTTGTGAAATTTTTTTTACGAATATGGAAATTTACAGAGGATGAAAAATAGACGATCGTTTCAACGTTCGCGGTATGTTCAGTTCCATAGATGGATAAATTCAATATGAATATGAATAACAAAATATCTATATTAAAAAAAATGAGGGACACTCTACTGCGTAGCACTAGGAATGATAAAACCCCTCGGCGCATGTGCATGTCGTCAATATTTTTTGAATGTACCTATTATATAAATTAAATAACAATGAAAGTCGATTTTACGAATGAAATGAAGGAAAATTGCAATAAATGTATTAATAAGTCGATATTACGAATAAAATCCGTGAAAATTTAGCAAAAAAATTCATTGATTGACTGTCGAATTTGAACAAATTATAAATCAAATTGATAAGATGGGAAGCAGACAGAGACGCAGAATCCAGCTTAAGCTATCAACGTCGCTTGGTTACCGTGGCACACAGAGCACTTCGACGCATGTTTTGTAGGACTTCGTACATATCGACCTTGGCGCATGCGCATGCCGTAATGCCTATCTGAAAAATCCGGACACCCTACTGCGTAGCACTAAGAATGATAAAAACCCTCAGCGCATGTGCATGTCGTCAATATTTTTTGAATGTACCTATTATATAAATTAAATAACAATGAAAGTCGATTTTACGAATGAAATGAAGGAAAATTGCAATAAATGTATTAATAAGTCGATATTACGAATAAAATCCGTGAAAATTTAGCAAAAAAATTCATTGTTTGACTGTCGAATTTGAATATCCTTTCCCGGCTCATTTTGCTGCAAATTATGAATCAAATTGATAAGATATCTCTATGGATGGGAAGCAGACACAGACGCAGAATCAAGCTTAAGCTATCAACGTCGCTTGGTTACCGTGGCAGGCACACAGAGCACTTCGACGCATGTTTTGTAGGACTTCGTACATATCGACCTTGGCGCATGCGCATGTCGTAATGCCTATCTAAAAAACGCTATAATTTTTTATTCTTCTTTGGGAAAAATTGGGAATTTAAATTCCCTAATGAAATCATATGTGTTTTATCGATATCCGTTGGAATTTTTAAAATCGGGCCAGTTACCAACTTTTTGTCGTGAGACTATAACCCGTTTAGCTTCGCCTCGGGGTAAAAACGCTATAATTTTTTATTCTTCGTTGGGAAAAATTGGGAATTAAAATTCCCTAATGAAATCATATGTGTTTCATCGATATCCGTCGGAATTTTTAAAATCGGGCCAGATCCCAACTTTTTGTCGTGAGACTATAACCCCTTTAGCTTCGCCTCGGGTAACAATGGTTTAAAACGTTTACACGATAACGGGCCCAATTTTGAAGCAATAGGGTTGAAAGTTTGTATCTAGGTAGTTTTGTATGATATCTTGAATGGGATTGGTTTTCGTACGAATTGGTTGGGGGGTTGCCCCCCTGCGGGAAGAAATAAATCTTGTTAACATGATAAAGAGCGTAATTTAGGATTGAAAAATTGTGAGTAGGGTTTTAATGCGAATTGGTTGGGGGTTGACCCCCCAGGGAAATAAATCTTATTTACACGATAGAAGGAGCAATTTTGGTACCATAGGGTTGAAACTTTATAGGTAGGTAGTTTCGTACGATATCTTGGATGCTATTTATTTCTATATACATTGGTTGGAGGGTTGACCCCCCCGCAGGAGGAAATAAATCTTGTTTACACGATAAAGGACGCAGTTTTATAGAAATATGGTTGAAAGTTTGTAAGTACGTAGTTTCGTATGATACCTTGGATGTGATTTGTTTTGGTACGATCTGGTTGGGGGGTTGATCCCCGAGGAGGAAATAATTATTGTTTACACATTAGAGGGCGAATTTTTTTTTATTTGGAAAAAAATCATAATTTAACGAATATATTTTTTGAACTGGATACGTTATGAAAACCTGCTCTTCTAATGCAGCTCGCTGCGATAGAGTTTTTTCATTATAAATCAAATGAAAAAGGTTCATTCTTTTAAACCTGCGTAATGAATTAATTTCCTGAAAACCCCTTCGCTAGAAATAAACGAAATTATTTCAACAAAATTAACATTATCCAATCAGTTACGATATTGACTTCACTTTTCTGCTTTCTTAAATAATAACAATTTACATGAAACAAGTATTAAATAATCTATATTTAACTACGTTTTCACTTGTCATCTAAGTAAAGGTAAAACACATGATATCACGTTACTATTTGTATGTAAAGATCCTTCCAAGTACTAGTCTCTGAACAATACAAAGTCAGTGATCTCATAAGAAGTGTAGAATTTCACAGATAAAGTCCATTGCAGTGGTCATTGTCTCGAGTCATGTCTGCGATGTTCATTTTAAAGTGGTCAACGACTTGTTTCTCTTTTTTTATGGTCATATTCGAATTATATGGAGCTTAAATGAAATAAAGTAAAACACTAGGCTTGTTTACACGGAAATTGCTATATTTACTGGATGTATATGTTTCGAGCTATTAACTATTAGTTGTGAAAATGCAACAATCTATCTATTTATATTACTTCTTTAACGAGTGGGGATATCCTATGGTCTATTTGGTCACTAGTTTGAAAACTAATAGACCGAAACATATAGGTAGGTATGTAGAGTAAATTTAGAAATTTCAGTGGAAGCATTTATATTTTTGAACAATGTTCCACCAAGGGATAAGCAAGTTGACGTTATTATATGAAGTTATTAGAAAATCTTCGCATTTTGAAGCACTGGTAGACATTTACCATTGTGGATATGTTTTTAGTCCTAATCTCCCCGAAAATCACTGTATCAAAAGTCAACAGCAAGATCCATTTTATACCTTCTGGAACTTGAAATTTGAGATTTTTTGTATGTCTGATATATATATATATATTTTTTTAAATTTTTCTTCGACCTATTATATATATACTTATATATATTCTTTTAATGTATCGTTCAAGGTATAAGGTCACATTAATTAATACAGTTAGGGTGTCCTGCAAATTGTCTATTAACGTTTCGACCATTTTATGGCGTTTCTCAAAATCCTTAATCGTAGATGATCAGAACACCAAAATAAAAATAATAAAACATTTTCACAACACATATAATATCACAAAGAACAAGGAATCGTGCTTATAGATGAATTAATTCTGCACTCTTTAAAAAATATTTCTATATATATATATATATATATATATATATATATATATATATATATATATATATATATATATATATATATATATATATAATCTCTTGATAATTATTAGCAATAACAGGCTTGTTGAATCTCAAAAAACTTGATTTTATTAAAAAGTTGACGTTTCGCCACGACATTCGTGGCTTTATCAAAAGTTTTGATAAAGCCACGAATGTCAACTTTTTAATAAAATCGAGTTTTTTGAGATTCAACAAGCCTGTTATTGCTAATAATTATCAAGAGATTAGAAATAGTTCACAGGCAACAACAATTCGAATAAATAATTATATATATATATATATACATATATATATATATTTTTTTTTCTTTAAATTTTACTGACCACTTTTATTATATAGTAGGAGTATTGTTTTACTAGGTTAAGGTCACAATTATTACAGTCAAATTTAATAAAATTTGTACTTCTAAATATCACAAATTAATATTATTACGCGTTTCGACTTATGTCGTTTTCAAATAGTTCCAATATTTGTAAACGACATAAGTCGAAACGGCGTAATAATATCAATTTGTGATATTTAGAAGTAGAAATTTTATTAACATCGACTGAAATTGTCACCTTAATCTAGTAAAACTATACTCCTACTATATATATATATATATATATATATATATATATATATATATATTTATTATAAAATTTTTCTCTCTGGTTCATAACTCGAGATGAAAGTTGAATTTAAATTATTTAATCTTATTTTCATGATATAACATGTATATTCATTTATATGTTCGGATAATTTCAAATAGAAATTAGGCTCTTTGTTATCGTATTTTAATTCGTATAAGACGTTTCCTTATCTTTCTTCGGATTAACTTTCGTTTTTCTTATCTTTGGCAGATTCAACGTCATACTTCAGTAATATTTAAATTTAATTTGAGGAGTGCAAAGATCAATGACATATAAAATTAGATAAAACATCAAATGTTATTCGGTACAACCACGTGTTAGACACTCTTGTTATTGAAATTATTGATATTCGAAAACACGTGGTGATTTTTCCAGAATTCCAGAATTTATTAGTCTACATTTATTATTACGTAATATTGTATTTACTATGATAATTCAAGTTTTCTCATATATTATTACTATAAGGTGTGATTGTAGCTATATTATATTTAATAACACTTCGTTTTCTAAGGATAATTGACTATGTTATCATATTTTACTCAATGTAACTTCATAAACAAGTATTGATGAAGAACAAAGATTATTCCAAAAACATAAAGTTATACTAAAACCTGGTTTAATAGTATATTATTCAACGAGCACAAAATGATTGCTATTTTTCACGAGGGTGAAGTTTGCGACACGAGCCGCAGGTGAGTGTCGCAATTCACCCGAGTGAAAAATTGTAATTTTGTGCGAGTAGAATACTATACTTTGTCCACGACTTCCTCGAAAAAATTAGTAATAATCTGCATTTTCAACAATAAAAATAGTTATCAAAAGCGTTGACATAACATTTTCTGTGTTCACTGAAAACTGCATACTCACGTAAACGTCAACTATTTCACTTGACATCGATTCCATTCCTTTCTTTCACTCTGATAAAAATGAAATAGATAATTTTGCATTTATTTATTTATATTAATATTAACAGAACAATTATTGAAAATAAACGAAGGCATTGAATTTATAGATAAATCAATGTTTTAAAATCTAACAATAATAATATCATAACAATGTAAATGATGTTCTCTAGTTTAGATATACGTCCTAAGTGTGACGTCATGCAGTGAATAATGAACCATTATTCACTAGTGAATAATAGGTAATGTTACACTTTGAGAAGCACATGTATAATGAATGTTTTATAGTACAGTCGTGGACAAAAATATTTATATTCTATGAAGAATGTTTTTTTGTGTATTATGCAATTAATAATATTATTATAAAAAATAAATATAATTAAATAATAATAACAATAAATATGTTTCAATTAATGAAGAGGGAAATTTGTATCAGAGAGTATAAATCTTTAAAAATGCAAAGCGCTTTCTACTTTCGTCATCTTCAGTGATTCCTGAAAGTAAATACTCTAATTGTATGAGAAATTCATGAATTTGAAAAGATTTCAATAAATTAGGTTATGAAATTTGGAAAAATTTATATTTTGTTGAGTACTTACAAAGTCAGGTAACAGGAAGGTTTACAATTAGTGAAGACTTCTTAAATACAAGTATTAACAACATTTTTAGCTTGATTTCAACAAAATAATGTTGGAAACTTAAAAGGCCACGTATACATGCTTGATTATTTTGAAGACGCGAAAGCGCTTTGCATAATTTTTGAAGATTTATACAAAATTCCCTCTTCATCTAAGTCTCTAGTTTTGTTGTTACATCAATATATATCCATATGTAAGGGACATTTATGCATTTCTCAAAAGTATTGTATTGTAGGGGAGACCGGGTACAAAAGTAACATTTTGTACTTTGGCCTTGGGTTCTCGTTATGTGTTATTATTTCGGTGGAATTGATATAGCCATACATAAATTCCGTTCATGTTCTATACATTAGCAACTTAAATTACCTCATTATTCCGTATTTTGCATGAATCACAGGAACTTTAAAAAAAATTGTCATTTTTTACTTTCGACCACGTTGGCGGGCCGAAAGTAACACGTTGTGGGTCGAAAGTAACAGGGCAATTGTAATGAATATGATATGACATATTTAATCAAACAAATATTTATTGGAAAATTCAGTGTCAGTCTTCTCTATTCAGACTCGCAATTATGGCACACGCATTCAGTACCTATAATGAGACCACATTTTGCATTCGAAACAATGTAAACTTTGCTCATTCAGTCGACTATTGCTAAAATTTTCTAAACAAACGGGGTAGAAACAATCTTCGTCGTCAAATTTATTTTCCTTGTCTACAACTGCGCTAGTATTTCTAGCTTTAATTTTTTTCATATACCTATGCAATGTAACATGGCAGACATTCAATTTTTTTTGCCATGGCTCTAATTTTTTCACCATCATTAAAATGCTCTTCAGCCGCTTTTCGATAGACTTCCATGTTAGTTGTTATTCGTGCGATGGTTATTATGTGTTATCGCGGCAAAATGTTGATATAATAAACACACACATAAAAAGTTTACTTAGAGCAAATCAATATGGGGACGAAAGTAACATGTACCCATAGGGCTGCGTTACTTTTGTACCCTACAGCATTTTTGTTAGAACATGAAAGATAACCTAGAAACGGAACATGCTAGACAAAAACGAATTTAAGCACTGTAAAATCAATCTAATCGAGTATCAATATGCAAATATTCAAATTAATATCATCCCTTCAATACTACATAATCATTGAATAAGTAAACGTCAAAAAATTTATTTTTGATTTGTGAAATCACGTAGCGTCCTCTTACACGATCTAACAGTGCGCGGCGCGAGCGGCGATCGAATGCATTTGAAGGTGGCGCCACTGACTATCTCCTGACAGCAGCTAAGCGGTGTTTTCACAATTCTTTAAACCTACAGAGCATTTGTTACTTTCGACCCGCCGTTACTTTTGTACCCGGTCTCCCCTACTCATATATTGCAATGCTTTGAAGTCAACTTTTTCATTGTAAAGTGAGCGAATCATTCTTCTTGTTTCCATAATTTCAATAATCTCTATGTTGAATTTAATAATATTTTCATATTTCAGTGAGATAATTTATAAAAACATAAGAATTAAAGCATTGTACTGTTATTTACATAAACTGATTATTATTAATTGATGAGGCCGATACTTAGTGAAAATTTATATTCATAATGAAACAATATTGATAACAATTTTCAAATATATTTGTTACAAATACATGAAGTAGTTACTAATACGTCAGCGAAGAAGTACTTCGAAAAGTGCTTCATCCATTTTTAACAAATACATTAATAAGAAAATTGTTATCTATATTGTTATTAAACTAATTATATTATGCATAATAATTATACTTCTAAAACCAAATTATTTTGAAAATCTGGTGAAAACAAAATGTAATTAAATGAGATAAAAGAGATAGTGTTTATATATTTTCGTTATCACGAATTGCTCCTCATGTAAGATTTTTATATAATGATAAATAGCAATTGAAAAATTATTTGTAATCACACTGAAATATTCTACAATACGAGGTATGTAAATAAAATAATGAGACTGGCAACTTCGCTCCCGATCTGGCAACGCTGGAGACGAGCGGCTTCAAACACCGTTAGGTACACTGGTGCACATGTGATACGCCTCCAGTATGAGTTTGAATGCCCTACAGTCATCTGTTTGTCCGTAGCGTTAGTTTTCGTGAAACAGTTTTGTCTTGTGCGTTCTAATTATGAGTGGCATTAGTTTCGAGCAACGGTGTGCTATCAAGTTTTGCTTCAAACTTGGACACAATGCAACTGAAACATTTGAAAAACTTCGGCAGGCGTACGGAGAAAGTATTTTGTCAAACGCCAAAGCATGGAGTGGCACACTGCATCCTCTCCAAGACCCAAAAAAGCACGAATGAGCAAGTCAAAAATGCATGCTGATTTGTTTTTTTTGATAGCCACGGAATCGTCCACAGAGAGTTTGTGCCTCAAGGCCAAACGGTTAATCAACACTTTTACCGAGAGGTCCTTGAAAGACTTCGACAAAGAGTCTCTCGAGTGCGACCAAACATCAAAATGAACTGGGTGTTGCATGACGACAATGCACCATGTCACACTGCAATCTCAATAATGCAGTTTTTAGCCAGTAAAAACATTCCTGTAGCTCCTCAGCCTCCTTATTCACCAGACTTGAGTCCCTGTGACTTTTTTCTCTTCCCGAGATTGAAAAATCACCTCAAGGGAACTCATTTTGGGACACTTGCGAACATTCAAAAAGCTGTAACCGACCAGCTGAAGGCTATTCCAGTATCGGAGTTCCAGCAATGCTATGATGAATGGAAGAACCGTCTCCAGCGCTGTGTGGCTTCCCAAGGGAACTATTTTGAAGGAGACAGCATCGCATTATAATATTCTTTGAATAAAACATTGAAAAAAGATCAGTCTCATTCCTTTTTTTACACACCTCGTATTTTCAGGTCAATTTCAATTCTCCAATCTCATAAACATCAACCAATATTCTATTATTCCGCTGATACAGACGTAACAATTGGCATTTCATTTCGACTTCCATGTTAATGATCGACACTATGCTATAATTAAAACATACAGTATATACGAGCAGGGCCGGATTAACTCTGTCCGGGCCCCAGGTCTTTTCAAGTTAATAAAGGGATGTAACTAACTTCCAGATGATCGACTCCAGGTATCTTGTTACTTCAAAGTCTTATGTGATATTGCAACAACATGGTTACTTTGACTTGATGCTGCAGCATCACCTTACCTGACTCGTTAGCTTTATTGAAATGGTGTTAATGAATAGGTTATAGATAAGTGATGAATGATGATCCAGGTTGCATGATGGGTTAGGAAAGATAAATGGGACGGGACGCGGTTATTTTAAATTTGATCTTGTTAAACGCAATAAAATACAATAAACGAAAAAAAACAGTTTTGTGAAATTGGAAAAAGTCAACTTCCAAAATATTTATTGTTTTTGTACAGTACCATAAAGCGGTGTTACTTTACCAATGCAGGTGTCTTTGCCAAAATATGCACATTTTCCAATATTTTGATTTTTTGAACATTTGGCAACAGTGCTGGAGTCGGCAACAAAGCAAAGTGACGGCTGAACATGATGTCTTAACCAAGACCTGTTGCGCGGGATTCTTCAGTGGATCGTTAGCATCGATGCAGAGAGGTGCGAATTGGCAGGTAATAATTTCAGATTTTAAAAATACGAAATGCTAAGGGTTGGTGACAAAATGTGACTGCAGCTTGAGGGTTAACAAGTGTTTTGTTAAGTAGTATGTTTATTTATCTAATTTGTGTGTGATTTTCAAAACATTTCATTAAGTATTTTAGGAGAAAAACGAAAATTTAGTCAAAGGGGAAATTTTCGAGGTTACTTTGCCATTATATATATTTTTTAAATTTTAATATATATATTTAATAAATAAAATTAAAAATGGGGCGTATTTACAAAACAAAATTGGTAAGCAGGCAATATTGCAACTACACGAAAGAACAGTTGCAAAGAGCGATATCTGCCACTCAAAATCATAGAATGGACCTAAAAACAGCAAACTCCCTTTTTAAAATTCCAAGAAGAACACTTTACAACAAAGTTCATGGTAGGCATTTGGGAAAGCCTGGAGGCGCTACTATACTAACGGGATTAGAAGAGAGGCATATGGTAGATGTGTTGCTAGCAGCTGCAGAATATGGAAGCCCACTTACAAGTCTTGACTTGCGGATGGTTGTAAAACGCTTTTTGGACAGAACTGGAAGAACTGTACCTAAATTAACCGAAAATTTACCTGGAAATGACTGGTGCCTAAATTTTATAGACAGGCATAAGAATATTTTATCAAAAAAAAAAGCTGTGAAAATATTGAGTCTGTTCGTGCGGAAATAACGGAAGACGAAATGAATGATTTTTTTGATAATTTAGAGCGAAGTTTAGAAAATGTGCCCCCAGAAAATATAGTACGATGAAACTAACCTCTCTGATGACCTTGGGGTAACAAAATGTATTTTCAAAAGAGGTAGCAAATACCCCGAAAGGCTCATGAATCATTCCAAGTCAACAACAGAAAGAGAACAAAATCTGGAAGAAGTTAAAAATCGGAATTTTGCTATAGGAGACTTTGTAGTGGTGGTATTTCCAACAAAAAAATAGCAAAGCATTTTATAGGACAAGTTTTGGAGGCAGACAATAAGGACGAACCGGTGATAAAGTTTATGCGAAAAAATACAAGTAAAGAAAGGGAGGCATTTTATTTTTCTGTTGTCGATGATATATCGCAAATACAAGAGATGGACATTGTTCAATGCCTTAAAAACCCAAAAATATATAGAGGATTCCATCATTTTTCGGAAGATTTATCTTCCTATAATCTTGCCTAAAGAGTGATTTAAAATAAGATATTTTTAGAATTTTGTTTGAGTTTCCTTTTTCACATCCCGCCAAAGAATTAGAAGGCTGATTATTATTAAACGTTTCTTTTTTAGTTTTTTAGGATTAACATGTTTTGTTTGTTATGAATGTAGTTTATAAGGTGTTCAAAGAAAGACTTTTGTTTGTTTTTAGAAGTTAGAATCTGTTTTTCGTTTGTTTGTATTAAAACAATAATGTTTTCTAAAAAAAGTGATAAAAAATGTTTTTTAATTACCTGTGAATTTTTTTTTGTCCTCAAAATTTTTTAAAAACATATTTAAGAGGCAATCTAACCAATTACCGTATCACAAACTACAAGCGTTTTAAAAGGGTTGGCAAATCTTACTGATCGTCAGGTGACTGCCAAATTTTTGACCAAAAAAAATATATATATACGAGTGTTTTGAATGCATTAACCGATAGCTAAATGATAAAAATATCACATAGTTTGTAATCACGCCTATTTGGGAAAAAAATCCAAGATAAAAACAAAAAAAAACTGGAAACCATAAATCACTGCTTTATGGTACAGTAAGTTTAAATATTAACTCTTCTAACTTTTTTTGGAACAAAATCGTTTAAAACATCTTGGAAGTTGACCGAGGGGTTAACCGCGCTAGAAAATCATGTACACTAAAATACTAAATTTCAAAAAATTGCAAAAAACTGCAGAAAATTGCGAAAAATTGCAAAAATTACAAAAAATTTCAGATAATGCCAAAAAAAAATTTAAATAATGAAACAAAAAATTTGAAAACAAATTGCAAAATATTGTAAAAAATTGCAAAAAATTTCAGGAAATTATATATTAATTATATATGAGTTATAAGGCCAATACGGCCTTACGGTGCCCTTAAGGACCATGGGAATAAAGAAAATGAAATTTTCCTCAACTCTTCTGTTAACTCTTCCTATATACCATCTGAGTAGTAAAGAGTGTAATAATTTTCTAGGTATTTTATCACAAAAGATTGTGAATAGGATGAGTTTAAATTGGTGTTTTTTTTTAGAAACACTTTTGAAGAACACTTTTTTTCTCTTGTACTTGTATCCGTTTCCTAGTTAGGGTATTCCCCGAGAGGTTTGAGCTACAGTCCAATGTTCCCTAGCATTCAGTTTGTACGCGATAGCGAACTATATAGAATATAATATCATGAATATTATGGAAGTTTTCGAAATATTATGAAATAAATGCAAAAAATCCAGAAAAGTCCACAAATTGATAGTAAAATTCCGAAAAATTTTCATGAAATTCCAAAAAATTGCAGAAAATTGCTTAAAATTGCAGAAAATTGCTTGAAATTAAAGAAAATTGCATAAAATTGCAAAAATTTGCAGAAAATTGCATAAAATTGCGAAAAATTGCAGAAAAGTGCAAAAAATTGCATGAAATTCCTGGACGTGGTAGGTACACCAAAATTGCACCGCGGTCAACCCCTCGAAGTTGACCCTTCCTAATACATCATTTTCAATGGCCATTAACGACAATGGGAGGCTCCGTGGCCGAGCGGTTTAGGTAACGCTATGCCGTCTTCGTTGACGGAGTTGGTGGGTTCGATTCCCACCGTGTTCCTGGGTGTTTGTATAAGTGGTTCCCCTCAATATAGTAAATTGATGGCTAAATGTCCAAGTTGACGAAGCCAAAATTGTACGGAGGTCGGACGCGTGTGAGAGGGCACACGTCCCACCCCTTAAAAAAAAAAAAAAAAAAAAAAACGACAATGAATTCAAACGGTTCTTCGACATTGTTGAACAAAGACAGTTTATTAGTTCTACTACTCGATACTAGATGGTTCTGTATATATGAAGTATTTCATCAATTGACAACATGCGTCGCAAGAAAGCAATAATATTGTTGAGGAATTTCATACAAATTTTCGAATAAAATTTCATTCAATGAAATTTTTTTTTCTTGTTGCGTGCACGGGACCCTAGGCAGTAGTTGCCTACTCCGCCTAATGGTTAATGCGGCCCTGTATACGAGCAATTTCTCTATTTAACTTTGGTTCGAAGATTTACGGTGTTATTATAGCTTTTTGTGAAATGTGAGATGGTGGGTCGGGAATTTACTCGTTTATTGCCTTAATCCTTTTTCATTGGCGATTTCTAATCGCTAAACTGCTTCGGTTGCTGAAATAATATCGTAAATCTGATTTCTAAATCAATAAGCGTCGTCATATTTGTCGACACTCGAACTTGATATTTTTAAGTTGTATTTTTCTCGAAAAGAATAGTCAACAATTTCAGATCTGTCTGATATAAACCGGGTGAAAATCAGTGTAGGGCCACCCCTATAACTTTTTAACTTTTTAACGGGTTCTTCGATTTTATTGAAATTTGGGCGATTTATCCCAAACATAATTTTGAATTTTTTGACAAACGAAATCAATATGGCTTACTTCCGGTTTCACTGAAAACGATATGAAAATTAAAAATGTAAATGGAACACCGTATATATTTTCACATATTTTAATTCTGAGGCTTCAAATGTATATATTTCATGTGTCAAATGTCAATTCTAGCGCTGTTTCAATTTTGTTTTTTCATTTTGATTTTTTTTATCGTAGAAGGCTGCGACGTCGTCTAAATCATAGATAATTGACTTAAAATATCGCCCAAAGTAAAAATAATAATAATAACAGATCTTCATTATATGTATACATACATACATACAAATGGCTATCGACCTTGGGTCCTTCAGCCTGTTTAATGTACAATCATATTTTATTTCAAGTTAGTGCTTCAAGGAGAGTCTCTGTAGGGCCCCTTTTTCTTTTACGGTCCCTGTTGTAAGTGGAGTGGAACAGTGGTAAAATATCTTCCATTTTGTCTAATCTTGTGTGGAACTTTTGATTCAGTTTGTGAAGTCTATTTTGGTTTGGTTCTATGTTTGTTCTTGCATATAGTAGCTCATTGGAGGGGTTGTGTAGTATGTTTAGTGGATATCTTATTCTAGTGATTGTACACGTAGAGCTGATCTTTCTGCTACTTCTATGTTTTTAAGTGTTGATGATTTGCAGTTTGCGTAGATTGTATGTGTATACTCTATCAAAGGTCCGCATATTGTTTAATATATTTTAACTGCGTTTTTAAGGCTTATCCCTCTGTTCCCGTATGTTAGGTGTCTGAAATGTTTTGCTCTATTTATTGCTTTTTTCTTTATTGACTGTGTGTGAAGCTTGAAATTTATTTTATTGTCGAACAAAATTCCCAGGTATTTCATAGAAGATGCTGGTGTTTTATTCATTCCGTTTATTGTTATTGTTGGTGAATTTTGTGTGATCCTATGGTTGTAAATAATGTATTGGCAATTATTAGGATTTGGTCTTAGGCGCCACTTTGAAAACCATGCGTTCGTTTTGTCCATGAGTTCTTGTATTTTGTTAGTACATTTCTGTAATGTTTTTTCATGTGATACTAGTAGGGTGTCAGCTGCATATTGTAAGACATACTGATTTTGGTTGAATTCAGAGCATATATCGGAGCAGTATATATTATATAGTATCGGTGACAAAAGGGATCCTTGGGGTGTTCCTTGTTCTGGGGAGAAGTATTTGGATGTTGTATTTTTCCTAAAAACTCATTCTCGTGAAGTTTGTTAGCGATTAAATTATTTTTCCAACCGAAACTCAGTTTTTTTAAATGGAAACATACATGGTCCACCCTGTATATTGAACTGCTCCTTCATATTCCTTCAAAATGAGTCACACATCTGTTTTCGCAATTAATAAATAACGAAGTAATATTAATGCTCTCATTTTTATTAATATCCTTTGCTCATGAGATCGAAATTGTTTACGAAACCGGAAGTCAGCCAAATTGATTTCTTATGTGAAAAAATTCAAAATGATATCTGAGATAAATCACCCAAATTTCAATAAAATCGAAGAACCCGTTGAAAAGTTATAGGGGTGGCCCATGACTCATATACGCCTGGTATGCATATATATATATATATATATATATATATATATATATACTTATATATGAATTTCTATCATATCTCTAATCTACAAACATACTTATATATATATATATATATATATATATATATAATATATATATATATATATATATATATATATATATATATATATATATATATATATATATATTATATATATATATATATATATATATATATATAATATATATATATATATATATATATATATATATATATATATATATATATATATATATGTATATATGGTTATATATACGATGAAGTATGGAACCAAGTAAATATCTTTCGAACGAAAAGGAGAATATTTATGAAATTTTGCAGGTAAGTCCAATGGCGCAAAATGCATCTGATGTATGATTTTTTGTTGATAATATACTTCCGGTTGTACCGGAAATAGACCCTAAGTCGCTTATTTTAAATGGGATACCCTATATATTATTACATTTTTGGATTTTACTTAACATTCTAGGCAGATTCTATGTATATACCTAAGTCTAAGCGTTTTTGACATATTTAGGTTTTTATGTCAAAAACGACGATTGCAAGCCCTAATATAATTATCAGTTGTTCCTATAAGTGAGCCTTTTTTACTTACTTTGGGTTAGATTCCTTGTTGAAAAGGACCTACTTTAATAGATTTTGTATAATATTTGGATAACTAGTCATACAGGGTGTGCAAAAAATAAGATCTAAAATGAGATTGAGAAAACTGACAAAAATCAATTCAACTTCTTTTGAGTTTTTTACATTACCGTGAAAAAACGTTCAGATAAACAAATTGATGTTGTGTGTATGCATATGTAGTAAGTAATAAACGAGTATAACGATGATTTGAAATTCAAATACGATCGTCGCTATCCTAGATCTAATTGTTTAACGATTGAATGCAAAATTGCCATATAAAAATATCAAATTGGCAATATTTCGAAAACTTCAAATTTTAGGTGAAGATAACCTCATACAAAGTTACCTTCTTTTTAAATGCTTAATACTACAAAATAAAGAATATGGGGGGTTTCCATTTGAAAAAATTGATTTTTGTCAGTTTTCTCAATCTCATTTTAGATCTTATTTTTTGCACACCCTGTATAACTAGTTATCCAAATATTATTCAAAATCTATTAGAGTGGGTCCTTTTCAACAAGGAATCTAACCCAAAGTAAGTAAAAAAGGCTTCCTTATAGGAACAATTGATAATTATATTAGGGCTTGCAATCGTCGTTTTTGACATAAAAACCTAAATATGTCAAAAACGCTTAGACTTAGGTATAGGACATGATGCATAAAATCTGTCTAGAATCTTAAGTAGAATCCAAAAATGTAATAATATATAGGGTATCCCATTTAAAATAAGCGACTTAGGGTCTATTTCAGGTACAACCGGAAGTATATTATCAACAAAAAATACATCAGATGCATTTTGCGCCATTGGACCTGCAAAATTTCATAAATATTCTCCTTTTCGTTCGAAAGATATTTACTTGGTTCCATACTTTATCGCAACCCTGTATATATATATATATATATATATATATATATATATATATATATATATATATATATTGTTTTTTAGGAAGATGTTCTTTCTTTTGAAAAAAATTAAACGTTGTTTTTGTTTTTTTCTTCAGATAATTGGCATATAATTTAATTCCATACCGATTAAATTATATAAAATATGAGTTGGAATTATAAAATTGGTTTTCTCAAAATATTGCGATTATAATTTATGTCAAAACATTTAAGAGATTAATTTATTTCAATAACAATAATAACACGAAAGATATGTGAATTTCACGCAAGAGTTTTTCTTCAAGTTTGGATAACAGTCAACTTTCATCAATGTAAGTTTATACTTACTGAAATAATTTAATTGGTTATTTATAATACTTATACTACTAATTATACAAAGTAGGTATCATTAATTTGCTGGCGACATAAAGTACTTTGCCAAACTATCAGAATGTTAACAGTATTAGTCAGGCAATAAAATAAAGAAATTATTTTGTTTTTTATTTTTAATTAAAGGTAATCTAAATTTCTTTTCAGTTTGATATTAATTTTTTTCAATGTTTTTACTGTTAGATCAGCGAATATTATATGGAAATTGTGATTTACTTTTAATTTGAACTTCTTGATCGTTTCACACTACAATGTGATAATTATTAAATCTTATATTAATAATTCATTGGATAATTTGATTTAGGTGATTTGATTTTTGGTGAATACTAGGAGATAGATATGCATCAGAATTCTATTTAGATTTCAGAAACTGTGAAACGACTAATTTTTTAGGAATTGAACTTCAAGATTTATAAAAAATTGTTAATTCGAAAGTAGGTACCACTTTACGCCAATGGTACTGAAAGTAACTAATTTCGGGACAATTTTTAGGGTTCCGTAGGTAAGTACCTCGAAAGTACTAAAAAAATGAAACCCTTAAAGGATCACTTTGTTGTCCGTCCATCCGTCTGTGTGTCAATACTCTTTTTCGACACTCGCAAGGGAATCGAAACCTACAGGGTACTTCCCGTGAACTCAGAATCTTGAAATTTGATACCAAGCAACGCCTTTTAGCACAAATAAAGGAAAAATTGCGAAAACCGTAAATTTTTAGTTACATCATATAAAAAAATTTTTGTATGGAATCCTCGGTGCGCGAGTCCGACTCGCACTTGGCAGGTTTTTTTTTTTATTTTTGAAACTATTTCTTTACTTTCGGAACGATTATTGTTACTTTCGGGACGATTTTCAGTATCTTGGGTAGGCGGCTTTGACAATAACATGAACTTTATACTTTATTATGACAGCGCTTGCCATGTAACATTGGTGTGTATTTTTTGGCTTTTCAAATCCAAGAAATGGAAATTAGTGCACTCCCAAGTTTCTTCAAAATAAAAATCAGCGGAGCGGCGGGTAGCGGTTGCTTTATAATTATTATTTCTGCATATATTTTTGGGCGTTTTAATATTATTTTATTGATGTATATTTTTGTTTCTACTTCCTACGGGTCTAACTATTTGTAAGTTTTTTAATCCTCCAGGGGGGTACTGTCCCCCTTCCTTATCTACGCTGGTGGGTTTATTACGTTTTCATCTATCGATATCCTTTTTAACATACAAAACGGCTACAGAGAAAATATTGTACTTAAAACGATCCAAGGTCATTTTACGAGAATTCCTAATTCATCCGTAAAATATCAATTTCTTAAATAACTATAACATTCAGTGTTATCGAAAATTTTTTTGGTTTCGAAAAAACCAGATACATCACTAATCTGTCTAGTAGGGGTCCTAAGAGCTATCAATCCTAGTTGAATACACAGTTGAATCCTTCCTCGGGGCAGGAGAGACCTCCAAAGGGATTTTTCTTTGTCGCTCGATTTTACCTGTCTTGGAGGAAACGCACCAAGAAAATAACACTATATCATGAAGTTTTTGGTATACCTACTTAGATCGTTCATGGCCTCTAGATAGATGGAAATAAGTATATTTGGCCGACTAAAATCTTGGTATCTTGATACCTCTGATGAAACTCTAGGAAACGCACCAGGATAATAACACTTTATCATGTAGTTTTTGGTATACGTACTTAGATCGTTCATGACCTCTAGATAGACGGAAATTAGTGTATTTGGCCAGCTAAAACCTTGGTATCTTGATACCTACCAAGATTTTAGTATTCATTTATATCTGTTGAAGTTATCGTGTGGTGAAACGCTGGGAAACGCACCAGGATAATAACACTTTATCATGGAACTTTTGGTATACGTACTTAGATCGTTCATGGCCTCTAGATAGACGGAAATTAGTGTATTTGGCCGGGAAAAATCTTGGTATCTTGATACCTACCAATATTTTAGTATTCTTTTCTATCTGATGGAGTTATCGTGTGGTGAAACGCTAGGAAACGCACTAGGATAATAACACTTTATCATGGCGTTTTTGGTATACGTACTTAGAGCGTTCATGTCCTCTAGATAGACGGAAATTAGTGTATTTGGCCGGGTAAAATCTTGGTATCTTGATACCTACCAAGATTTTGGTATTCATTTCATAGATTAAACTATAGTAATCGTTGAAGTCAAATATGTGTTTTCCTAATAATATTAAATTGAGACCATGTAATTTCGTTGTTATGGGGAAGGAAAGAAAATTCAATCTAACCAAAACTTACGATCTGAGAAGAGTGAAGAACAGCTGATCTTCCATTTCCCGCGAAATTCAGAGCTTCCGGCATATCCTCCATGGTAAAAAACGATTTAAAAGTTCCCAATTTGTTATTCACTTCCTGTAACTATCAAACATGATCCACTATACTTTGTTTTTGTTTGCACACAACAACTAGATATTCGAACTCGATAAACAAAAAACAACACAGAGAAACACGTAAAATAATAAAATAAAATATTATTTGTTTATAAAAGAAGAATGCTCTCGATTTAAGCAGACGATATGTTTGTTTGACAGTTTGACGGCGTGGAATGTCTTTTCGTCGGGAAAACAAACCGTGTGGGTAATTCGGTTTAGTCCACGGATTCGTTGGTGGATTATGCAAATAACTGAGTTGATGTAGAGAGCGATGCTTGCGTACCCCAGGTCGGAGTGGGGATTACGCGTGTAATCAGGAATGAATTTGGTCACGCCTCCGTAAGTTGAGACCACACCCCTATACTATAGGTGGGGGTTTTATCTGGGTGGACTGGAAGGATGAAAACAATGATGGGAAGGGAAGCACTGATCTCTGAATCAAGGATAACTAGGGTAAATTGGCATATCATACAAATCAATTTATCATGATAATAGAATTCATGTCAGAAATGTTAAGCAATTTAGGTTTCTTGTGTTTAATTTGATAATTATCAAATGAATTTCCAATGGAGTTGCGTTATGGCAACAAATGCAGAACAATCACATTATTTGTTCAAACTATAATGGCGTAGGTATAAGAGAAAACCGGAAAATCACTATAACTCGAGAACAACTGACAGCTAGTTCGCATAAGTTCGAAAAAGTTATTTCAAGTACCAAAGGTTTCTCAGTTCATTCTCTATAGCTGTTTCATTTTTGTACAACTCAGAAAATACCCTAATTTGTTTTATCGTTCTGGTACCTATTCTGTCATTAGTTCATAGACAGGCATGCAACTATGGTTCAAGTTACACACTCCTTGATATAGTTGTCACCCCTTGCCCTAGTTACATGCTACCCTTTCATACCAATTTCCTACTACCTAGTGTTCCTGACCTATCTAACGATATTAAAAATTTGCGGGAAATTTAAGATCATTCATTCTTCTCAGATTGTAAGTTTTGGTTAGACTGAATATTCTACCACTTCCCCATACTACTAAATTACAAATTCTGAATATTATAGGCAAAAAATAGTTTGCCGTGTTTGACCACACGGTGGCTTTATCAGATAGAACTGAAAACCTACTAAAATCTTGGTATCAAGATACCAAGATATTAGCAGATCAAAGGTATTAATTTCCTTTGATCTAGAGACCATGAACGTTTCAAGTATGTATACCAAAAACTCCATGAAAAAGTGTTCTTATACTGGTGGAAGACTTCTACCCAAGGGCAGGGTTCAACGGGGTAGGTATAACACCAGGATTGGTATCTATTATTAGGACACACATCGGTCAGTTTAATGATGTTTGCGGTATTTTAGAAAACAAAGGACTTCTCGATAAAGCTAGAAGTTAAATCATATACCTGTATACCTAGAGGCCATCAACGTTATAAGTAGGTATACCAGAAACTTCATAATATAGTGTTTTTATCTTGGTGGAAGGCTCTTTTACCCAGGGCAGGATTCAACGGGATAGGTATACCACCAGGATTGGTAGCTATTATTAGGACACACATCACGGTCAGTTCAATGATGTTTGCAGTTTTTTGGAAAACAAAGGACTTCTCGATACAGCTGGAAGTTAAATCATATACCTATATATAAAAGGAAAGTATTTGTGGGTTTGCCAGCCTTTTCTCTATAACCACCTACTGCCACCAACGGCACCAACTCATATAGTTGTAGTGGTATTAGATAGCCCTTGGTATGAATTTGTAAGTGAGGGAGTTTGTTCTTGGTGGTTAAAAGTGGGTGGTTGTGGATAGCAATAATTTCTGTTGGAAAATTTACCTCTTTTCTAGCACATTGCATGACTTATCCAAACGCAAAGTTCTCGAGGTTGTCTTGCATGATGTGTGATAATGATGGGGACTACTTCTCTGGAATATTCCAAATTATTTCAGATTGTATTGAAATATAATTATGTGAAATTTCGATCGTTGAAGGTATATAAGCCGAAGTTCATTGCTTTTTTGTCAGTCTCAGCTATGGTCAACAGATCATTAACTGTGCTAAACTGGTTCTATTACTATCGAGCATAATATGTATTTCGACCCTGGCAACGCCGGGTTTCGTTGATGGTTTTTTATAAATCTGGAAGTCAAATTTCTAGACAAATTAGTCCTTTTACGGTTCTTGGAATCTAAATAGAATTCTGATGCATACCTATGTACTTCATGATGGTATTCTCCAATTACCTCAATTAAATTATCCACAAATGAATTATTAGTGGAATATCTAAAAACTGTCACATTTTAAAGTGAATATAAATATCAAGATTGCAAAAATTAAAGCTTGAATTCTTATATTACTCAAAAATGGCTATATGGCACCCAACTCACATAGTAAAGAGTTGATAACTAAGTTATTGGCTCTGTAATGGATTGAAAAATTGCGTGTCACTTATGTTTCATATCTGAATTTACACTAATAACTATTTATCTATATCAACAATCACTGGCGCTGCTAGTTCTAGTAGTAAACAAAAGGCATTATAGGATCAACAGTTTGAGTAAGCACAACAATAAGTCAATAAAAGTTGCAGTGCAATGACTTCTGTTTCTGTATGTGAAGGTACAGATGCAAGTCAGAAAAAAGTTATGATCGAGGTGGATTTTACACACGAGGCAATATTTTCACCTTGACTCCCTAAAAAAATCAACTCTGACCTTTATTTATTTTCCATGTTCCTACTATGCACCACTATGGCATTAATATGGCGTTCTGAAAGATGTCTTGTGTATAATTCTTTGAGATATATTTTTTTTCTGATTATGAAAAATTTTTCTTTGCTCAATTTATATGGACAAGTAGGTATAGATAAGAATTATTTTCTCTGTTTTCTAAGTAGGTACTTCATCTCAATTATTTTCGAAATGATTCCTGTTGCTATCCACTTAGTTATTATTTTAGGAAAAATACTTTTTTGTAAAATTGTGACCAATTGATGAAAAATAATTCTGTGTTTTCAAATTATGGATGTAGGTTAGTAAGTAGGTAGTTGGTCTTCTGAATGTTTGGGCATGTTTTCTAAATACGGATATGAAAGATATTTACACAATGTACCTTTTTTTAATTATTGTTGTTCACTGAATAACGTTTATTATATAATGAATAATCAGGTACCAAGTATAGCTTAATTGAATTTTCTATAATTCTCCCTTGAAGTATGAATAGGAATTTCATGTTGTCGAGTCTCATTAAGGGTATTTGGTTAATCATCAATTTTTCAAATTAATTTCACACCGTATTACTATCTTTGCATATATATCTATACGTACCTATACACCTACATATTCATATATGTTTGGTAGCTATACCTATATCCCTATTGTCAACTGATGAAGATTCCAATTTTTTGTTGATATTGATTTTTTTAACATCCTTAAAAGTAATCTATCACATATGATGTGTAATCAGTTCATCGGTTAAAATTCTGAATAAATAGTTGTAATTGATTAATTACAACATATTTTAATTGTAGTAAATTATAGTACCTAGTAAAAGTTTTATCTACCTATATATATATATATATATATATATATATATATATATATATATATATATATATATATATATATATATATATATATATATATATATATATATATATATATATATATATATATATATATATATATATATATATATATATATATATATATATATTTATATATATATATATATATATATATATATATATATACTTACCTATATACGGAAGGTCCACGGAGGGTTATAGGGGAGATCCCTATAACTTTTTTGTTCTCGGAGATAATGGAATGAAATTTGGAAGATCTGTATAAAAGTGCATTTTTGGAGAAGTAGGTAATTCAACTTAATGCAAATTCCGGATTCACCAGAAGTGACATAAACTTTTGATGTTTAAATGGGACACCTGGTGTATTTTCATTTTGTTCGTCTCCATACCTATGACATTTAAAATATAATCATGTAGGTATCATTTGTTACTGTTTGTAACCGTTTCTTTAAAAATTTTTTGTGAAATAAATTTTTATTTTAGAGTACTATGGATTTGTTCAAAAAAATAGTTTTGATCCTAAAATATTTGTAAATATACAACTTTACAGTTTTCGCTCAAAAAGTTTCATCTAGGTATGTGACATTTGATTTTAAAATGTTAACAGTAACAAATGATACAATGGTTGCATTCTAAATGTTATAAATGTTCCATTAAACAGATCCTCTAAATTTCATCCCATTATCTTCGAAAACAAAAAAGTTTTATGGGCACCTTCCGTGGACACTCGGTATATATATATATATATATATATATACATATATATATATATATATATATATATATATATATATATATATATATATATATATATATATATATATATATATATATATATTTATATATCTATATATATATATATATATATATATATATTTATATATATATATATATATATATATATATATAAACATATATGGTGGCGCTGTGTCATATTTATATGCCATTGAATTGCTAGAAGGAAAATATAAGACCGTTTAAAATGTTGGTTTGGTTATCACTTTCAATGGATGGATCATACTGATGAGCCCCAATAAGGGCGAAACAGTCTGTCTATCAATTTCCATCGATTGTGATAAACAAATTAACATTTCTAACAATTACCGTCTAGGGTAGATGTGGATATTTCGATGCTTCGTGAACTCTTATGACCAGCTCCGCTAGGAGGTTTGTTTGATTAGTTTCAAATAAATGTCCTAGTTCACTCAATTTTATAACCACGGTCGTGTTTTCCGTTTAACACGAATAATTCTTACTTATATAATTATATTTATATATATATATATATATATATATATATATATATATATATATATATATATATATATATATATATATATATATATATATATATATATATATATATATATATATATATATATATATATAAATATATATAGTTGGACAGAGAGTATCTATACCTACCTAATCAGTGTATAATAATTAGTAAAAAAACTCATTTAATTTAATTTATTTTTCACTTCTATATTATTTGTTTTTTTTTTAATACTGATAATGACTTTAAAAACTGGAAGTATATGTAAAGATATGAACAAAAGTTTCATTAAGTATAGAATGGAGATTGGAAAACTTTACTACACATTAAACACAATTATGAGCTTCCTAAGTTGCTGCGTTCGATGTTCGAAATATTTTTCGAACCCTCGAGAGCCAGTTTTCCAGAAATACTGCGAAAGTGGAAAATGCGGTATCTGATTTCAACTCCAACTCGGAGATTTACATATAGCGTCACGTCTGTGCAAGCGTTACGATAAAAGTATAAACACACTGACGTGATTAACCGATTTCAAAATCGCGTATCCAATAAAACTCTGATGAATCAGCAACCTAGTGACTCCGAATGTGCTCATTTGCACATTAAGCAGTATTTCTAAATACCGCAGTCGACACACTTTGATGAAAAATTCGATTTCGATCGAGCCGATAGCAATCAACTCGCGATTTGAACGAATTTTTTTACTAGAAGAAAAAAGTCCCATTTCTTTAAAAACACTGAGTATAAAGTACGCTACAATAGTAAAGGAACAAAGTCAAAAAAACAATAACAACATATTCTTAAATTCTTGTAAGATATATTGGACGTGAAAATGTGATCAGCATATTAATTTTCAACAGGTTTTCACTTTGAAAACGTGCTTATTAAAATGGGTACGATTAGCAAAAATGGACCTGCGAGCAGTGTAGCCAACTCTACAGTTTTATTTTTGGAAATGGTCCCAGTTTTCAGTTTAGGCCTCCAAATCTACAGTTTTAGAAAAATTCAAGATGCTATCGTCATCTTCTACGAACATATATTATTTTCCAAGTGCATGCACGGAAAATATAACGAAGTAGACAGGAATCGCCAATTTTATGCAATACTGATCTTAATTGGATGGAGACTGGAATTGACCGACTGTGGAATAATTATGGTTCTACGTAACAAAAATTCAAAAAGGCGATGCATTTGCAAAATTTCCTCTATTATCGACTCTAACCAAAAAGCTTGACTGCCGCACTGCTTTGGTAGAGCTCTTGTTTTCGATCATTAATGTTATGAAAACAAAAATAAGAAATAAACTTTCTACAAGCACAATAAAATGCACTCTACATACGAAATCTGAAATTAAAAATTGTTCAGAATTTCATATCAAAAATGACCATTCAATAAAAATATCAAATATAATCTGATAATACATATTCAATAGGTGATGTAACATGATGTGTCATATCATGATGAATGCTTTACATGCTTTATTTTCAATAATTTTTCAAATCATTTTGACAATTTAATCGGTGATTGTTGAAAGGGTACGAAGTCCAAAAATGAAAGTTTTGAGTAAATTAAAAAAATTTGTTTAAAAGTTATTTATTTCATTTCATCGATACATGCAGTCAGCGTAATAAAAGTAAATGGGTGAGGAATCATTTATCTACAGAGAAATTATTATTATTTCCAATTTTTGTATTTTTTATTATTTTTTTAAAGCAAGGACTTAGTTCCATTCAACAATCAGTAAAACAAAATTAAGTAGTTATGATTAAACTCATATACTTTATTGGAGAAATAACACATAGAAATGAACAACAATTCTCACAAACATACCAAATGATAAACAAGTACCTACTTATGAAGCAAAAACACGACAAATTATTCATCTTCAACCTCCTATTCAGAGTTGAATGGAACTAAGTCCGCGACTTAGTACCTTTCAACTCGTATTATTAGTGCTCCCTAGAATGGGAATTGATTCCTTTCAACACCAAACGGTCGGGGATATAATTTGGTATAGAAACCCATATCAAATACAATTTCAATGAAAAATGGACTTAGTACCCTTTCAACAATCACCGATTCAATTTCATTAAAAGTTTGATTTCCAATATTTTTTTTAGTTATAACCACCTTTAACTAAAGTATAAAAACATAATCTAAGAAAAGGCTATAGATTTACCGTTTTTCAATCAATATATACAGTTTTTGGTAAGCATGTATGTAGTTTTTCACTAAGTTGGGGTTGGCAACGCTGCCTGGGAGCAAGATAGTTTTTCGTTTTATGATGCTTGGCACCAAAAACTCAATTTCATATCTCTGCCTCTCTAATATATATATATATATATATATATATATATATATATATATATATATATATATATATATATATATATATATATATATATATATCAGTGGCGGCTCGTGAGGTTTTGGTTTGAGGAGGCTACAAGAGGTGTTAAAAAATACACCATAGGCGAAAATTTTTAGGATTTCAAGGTCAACCGCCTTGTCTTTCGCCAAAAGTTTTACCAATTCCTTTTCAATAGACAACAAACTAATATTTTTCAAACGATCCTGGCTCATTGAATTTCGTAAATAAGTTTTAATTCTCTTAAGAGTGGAAAACGAGCGCTCTACGGAAGCCGATGTCACCGGGATAGAAACAATTAGACATAAGAGTTTATAAACTTGGGGTAAAACTTGATTCAAATCATTATCAAAAAGGTATTTAATAGTCCTCACATGATTTTCATTTTGACCCAAAATTTCATTGTCATTATAAACAACACACAGTTCACTTTTTATGGCCATCTTATCAAAAAAAGTGTATTTTTGACATAAATTTTCCAAAAGGTTATCTGGAAAATTAGCCGAAAATCCGGTAAACAAATTTTTATTGAGTAAGTCGAAGAAATGCAGTTCTTTCAAATCAGAGAACCTTATTTCTATTTGACCCCTAATAGTATCCAAAATTTTATAAAATATTTGCTTATAGTGAAGCTCCATATCTGCGTAACTGAATTTCTTTCGTTTTGGGCTAAATTGAGTCGTATCAGCAGTAGTTTGAAATAAAGAAAATAGTTTTTTAAAATAAACTTCTGCACGAAATTCTGAAATTTTTTCCAAAAGAAACTTGAGCCGATTTCGTGAGTAAATTACATCTGAATTCTTGTGCTGTAAGATTTCAAAAACTATTTCTTTTTGTTCAAAAATTAATTTAAAGATGTTTGAAAAATATATAAATTCCTTATCTTGTAAGTAAGATATTAATCCGCGTGCGGTATTTAAAGTTACTTTATCGGTGAACAATTCCTCACTTTCAACTATAGAATTAAATCCTCAAATCTTAAGCGGCCCCAAACAGAGACATTTTCCCTAGTAAGAAGTAAACACTGCCAACAAAATAATTTATTTTTTACCTGTGATCCGGTTAGGCAAGGATGTCTCTCATAATTCCTTGTATTAAAACCGCGGTTTTGTTGTCTGTTACGCTGCACCAAATTGTTTAATTCAGGGGTAGGTCGCAATGTTTTTATCAAAACTTTATCCTCATAACTTAGTGCACTAAAGTTATGGGATAACAAATATTCCACTAAGTCACCATTGAAATTTTTGAAATTAATTTCAGTAACCAAACTCATTTTAAAACAATACGCGAGCAATATAAGTAAACAAGCTGTTTTCGGCCATTAGACACTACGATCACACTACGATTAAATTAATGCTTTCCAACGAATTCACTCGATGTCACGCGAAATTCTATAGTTGTGATTGGTCGACATTGTATGAGACTGGGTCTCTATCGGTGTTGCCATTTACATGTGTTTTGAGAATATACCTTTCTAAGCCTCCGCAGCGTTGCCACAAATCTTGAAATGAATGAAATGCAGTAAATGTAAATACCTTCTATCTTAATTAATAAAATATATTATATAATGTAGGTTGAAAGGAAGGTAGGTGCATAAAATAATATGATTTTGATTAATATGAATATGCTGAATGCTGACTATTCAATATAATATATTAGTGATACACGGAATATTATTGAGGAGGCTTAGCCTCCTTAGCCTCCTTTGACTAGCCGCCCCTGATATATATATATATATATATATATATATATATATATATATACATATATATATATATATATATATATATATATATATATATATATATATAATATATATATATATATATATATATATATATATATATATATATATATATATAACTATATATATATATATATATATATATATATATAATAATATATATATATGTATATATATATATATATATATATATATATATATATATATATATATATATATAGTAGTATATATATGTTTGTATATGTACCTATGTATGTAAGAGCTTATGTACTTCAAACTTGTTTAGACGATAAAGGGCGCAATTCTGGAGCATAATAGGGTCAAAAGTTTGTAAGTAGGTAGTTTCGTATATCTTGGATGGTATTGCTTTTGGTACGAGTTGGTTGGGGAGTTGGCCCCCCGGATGAGGAAGTAAATCTTGTTTACACGATTAAGAACGCAATTTTGGAACAATAGGGTTGAAAGTTTGTAAGTAGGTAGTATCGTATGATATTTTGGATGGAATTGCTTTTGGTACGAATTGGTTGGGGGGTTGACTCCCCAGAGAAGGAAATAAATCTTGTTTACACGATAAATGGCGCAGTTTTGAAGCAATAGAGTTGATAGTCTGTAAGTAGGTAGTTTCGTATGATGTCTAGGATGGGATTGGTTTTGGTTCGAATTTGTTGGGGGTTGACCCCCTGGATGAAGGAAAAACATCTTGTTTACACGATAAAGGGCGCAATTTCGGAGCAATAGAGTTCAATGTTGGTAATCTAAATAGACGGAAGGCTGGTTTCAATTTTAATTGAATAAGTAGATATTTCAAACTGGATACTGTATGAAAACCTGCTTTTATAATGCAGTTCGCTGCGATAGAGGTTTTTTAAATTGATACCGAATATATACGATATTCGTCTGCTCTGTAGGGTTCGATTTCAATCTAAAGTCGCTTAAACTCTTTTTTGAATGTTCTAAAGTTGATATTTTAAAAATTTTCTGAAAATTTGTTTCATATAAACTGAGATGGTGCTTCGGTAGTTTGTAATGCAATCAACGGGTAGCAAAATTCCGTACTGGTATTCTGTGGCAATCTGTGGATTATCACGCAGAGATATCACAACATCAAAAATGTACTGAGCAGCAACAGTGCAAATATCAAAGCAGATTAATGCATTTCATTTGCACGGTTTCTCAGGAGACATAATAGAGAATGATTCTGATTGCTCTCTTTTGTAATTTTTTCATCCTGTCGAAATCACTACTGCTGTTCCAAGCCAAGCAATGGAAAGCCAAGAGTAATGACTCCACGTTAGCGTGGTAACCATTTTTAGTATGTTTTGGTTGCTTGAAACGTATACATGCATAACATGTTTTGCTCAGTTTTTTACTCAATTGGTACTACTATATATTTTCTGTCCAACTGTCGTTGATACAGATTCCCAAGAATTTAGTTTTATTACCAAGTATATATATATATATATATATATATATATATATATATATATATATATATATATATATATATATATATATATATATATATACCTATATACCTACATCTTATATGAACGGAGGTATTGTAAGTTTCATTGGAAAATAGCTAGGGGTCTTTTCGATAATTCTGTTTAAATTATTCAATTCAACAAGAATTTAAATTTGAGTAAAACTGTGTAATTGAAATATTTTATAACTGTACCTGCTTTAAAGTATGATGTTTTTTAAAATCATAACAAGCACAATTTGGGAAAACTTTGTTTCAAGTAGGTACGTTGTTGAAACTATGTTAAATATAGGTACTATTGACAAAGTAACCATTTTTTTTTCATACATTAATGAAGAAAGAGTAGTACCTACCTACTATTCGAGTGTACAGCACTGATGAGATCTGATTTGATAAAAACAGCTGCCTGTTTGTATTAATAAAATATGCTGCCTGTATTATTAATAAAATAATTTGTAATAATTAACACAGATCGGTAAATCTATGTGTTGGAACTAATATTGAAAATTGTTCTTCCAAAATTATTTTCTCAATTAAGTAAATAATGGTTGTATATAAAAGAATCAGATAGATTTTTCACCTTTTCTCAATATACCTACTCAAACTAACTGAAAATAGCTCTGGGTAAAGAACAAAATTTTTTTCCAAGAATTTACTGATGCCTATTTTATTTTTCTTAATTTTTCGACTGCATATTTTTTCGAATGATTTCACAAATGAACGAGTCGGAGTTTTTTGAATTTCACATCTATACAGGCAAATGAAGGAAATAGGTTCATTCTCTACATTTCACTTATCAACCAAATTTTAAGATATTACCATGAAATATTAGGTACATTGCAATTGTTTAATAAATTTTCTTATAGCTTATTTACAAACCAACTATATTATCGTGTAAACTTTGGTATTTAGAGTAGGTAATAAATAATAGGAAAATTATGAAAAAAAATTTGATATAGGAACTTATCTAATGAACAAAAAATATAGCTAGGGTGGATTTTCGCCTCACATTATTGTATGTTGTATGGGAGAAAAACCTGAAAACCGCATTCTACTGTTTTGGGCGGGATTCCCACCGTCACTCACACCTACAAACGCCATTGGAACCGTTTGTATTGGCGCTTCAACTAAAGTACTTCCCCCTTTTGTGGCGCAGATCACAGTTTCATCCAGAATTCAAATTCCCTTTCCTTGTTTTTTGTGGTGGCACGCTGGAGAAAAAAGAACTCAATAACGTCACAATATTAGTCATCAACTAAAATACCTCAATTTGCTACACAAAGAAAAGTTATGTTTAATGAACTAAACTATAAATTCACTAATAAATTTGTGATGAAGTATATATATATATATATATATATATATATATATATATATATATATATATATATATATATATATATATATATATATATATAATTATATATATATATTATATACTAGCTGACCGGCAACGTTGTTCTGCATATAAATTTATTTTTATCTATCTATCTTTCTATCTATTCATCTATCTGCCGATGTATATCTACCTATCTAACTATCTATCTATCTATCTAGATAGTTATCTGTCTTTCTATCTATCTATCTACATATCTATCTAACCCGGCAAACGTTGTTCTGCCATAAAAATTATTTTTATCTATCTGTCTTTCTATATATTCATCTATCTGCTAATGTATCTCTATCTATCTATCTATCTAGATAGTTATCTATCTTTCTATCTATCTATCTATCTATCTATCTATCTATCTATCTATCTACGTATCTATCTGTCTACGTATCTATCTATCTATCTATCTGACCCGGCAAACGTTGTTCTGCCATATAAATTATTTTTATCTATCTAAATAGGGGTTGATCGTAGAGGGGTGAAAATTTAGGGTTGTATATATTTTTGACTGCTGTATCATAAAAAATTGAACAGAAAATGTTGTCAGAAAAATAAAGAAAAAAATTAAGGGGTGGACTACCCTTAACATTTAGGGGGATGAAAAATAGATTTTGTCGGATTTTCAGACCTAACCGATATGCACACAAAATTTCATGAGAATCGGTCGAATCATTTCGAAGGAGTTTAACAAATAAAAAATAAGGGTTGATCGTAGAAGGGTGAAAATTTAGGATTGTATGTATTTTTGTATGCTGTATCATAAAAAAATAAAAACAAAAAAATTTGTTTTTTCATTTAGGGGGATGAAAAATAGATGTTGGCCGATTCTCAGACCTACTCAATATGCTCACAAAATTTCATGAAAATCGGTCAAGCCGTTTCGTAGGAGTATGGGAACGAAAACTGTGACACGAGAATTTTATATATAAGATATATATACCTATATATACCTACAGAGTGTGTCCAGTAACTTGGTGCATTGTATATGTACAGGCTGTCCCATGTTCGATGTCCTTACGGGGTAACTCGCTTAGTTTTAAAGATAGAGATTTGCGGTTTTCGCGAACGTTGGCTACTGTTTTGTTAATCACACGATACCGTAAACAAAATTTTCATAGCTTGCTTCGTTTTTGAGATACAGGGCGAAGTTGAAAATATTGCATTTTGGCCCCCGCCTTGTATCACAGCTATCTTTCAACTTATAGGAAAAGTAAAAACTTTGTTTTATACAATTTTTTACGTAGAATCCAGTGGCGTAGTGAGATTTTTGAAATAAGCTGTCATTGTTCAGATATAACCCAAAGTTATAATTTTTTAAATGGGACACTCTGTATATTTTCAAAACATAAATGCTTTGGGCTTTTCAAAAATATATAATACTTATATAATATTTCAAGTATCAGCCCTGTATTTAGATAAATTTCATTTTTGTTATAGCAAGTCAAGACAAATATCACTTTAGTAGAACGTTTCGCGCAATAAACAAATATCACTCTCATTCGTATATGGTAGCATGGAAAGTATTCATAAAAAAAATATGAGTCACTAAATAATTTGACAAAACAATAAATTTAAACTCTTATGAAACACTATTTATCGACTATAAACGCTGTGGACCTAATTAGTAGGTAGCTATGGAAAAAGAGCAAGTGCAGAATGTATATAACTCCTGTCACCTACCTGTCAAAGTTAACAAATTTTTCTTACAATGGCGAATGATAATTCAAGATATCAAAATTACGAAAAATTAGATATGGTTGGGATATACTACCAAGTTGGTTTCAATCCAAATCAAGCGATGGGCCTCTATTTTAAAAGGTATTTACTATTCATTTACTGGGTGTCAGTAAGATAATAAGATAGGAATTTTAGGTTTCCTGAAAAGAGACAACCGAGTAGGAGAATATTTGGTAGAGTAAAAAAAAATTTGGAAAATTTTGGATCTTTTGATAAGCCTAGACCAAAAAGTTATAGGAAAGAAAATGCTGAAGATGCTGAAATTAGTGCCCTCGCAAAGGTAGAAGAGAACAAAAAGACTTCTTGCAGAGAAATTGAAGATTCGATCGGCATTTCAAAGACAAGAGTTTCGAAGATATTGAAAAAGCATAAATATACCCCCTACATACCTCAAACTATACATCATCTGCACCCAGGTGATGCTGAGAAGCGCATTGAGTTTTGTAGGTGGTATATACAAAAGACGGGAGAAAATATGAATTTTGGGCATTTAGTGGTATGGTCCGATGAAAGCTATATAAGTAGCGCTGGCATTTTTAATAGAAATAATCATCGTTATTGGTCGAATGAAAATGAGCACGTTACGGTGGCTCGTCAACAGCAAGGCAGATTCGGCTTTAATGTATCTTGTTTCGTTTTTGGAGGAAGATTGGCATACCGCATTTTCGACGGTAACTTGAATCACCGAAGATATTTGGAAATTTTGGATGATTGTCTTTGTGAACTACTTGACGAAATTCCGTTGGCACAATACGGACACAGTTATTTTCAACAAGATGGCGCACCTTTTCATAACGCAGGTCCCGTTAGGGCTTTTCTTAATGAAAGATTCCAAAACCAGTGGATTGGTAATAATGGTCCCATTAACTGGCCACCAAGGTCCCCTGACTTATCGATATTAGATTTTTTCATATGGGGCTTTATGAAAAATAAAATAAACCACACGCGACACGAAAATCGAGATGCTCTCATGAATGCCACGAGAGAAGCTTTCGAATTCTTACGCATAAGACCTTTGTTCTTACTGCGGTCGATTGTCGCTATCCTCAGAAGATGTCGGTTGTGTCTTCAACAGAATGGACAGCAATTTGAACAATATTTATAAAATATTTTCAACCGAAAAATAATAGAGCTTTGTTTTGTAGCAGTGTTTCATATAAGTTTTAATTTCTCTGTATAATAATTTTTAAATTAATCTTTGTTAGTAACTTATATTAAATAATATTTTTTTAATGAATACTTTCCATGCTACCATATATAAATGAGAGTGATATTGTGTTTATTGCGCTAAACGTTCTACTAAAGCGATATTTTGTCTTGACTTGCTATAACAAAAAATGAAATTATCTAAATACAGGGCTTAATACTTGAAATATTATATAAGTATTATATATTTTTGAAAAGCTCAAAGCATTTATGTTTTGAATATGGAAAAATATACAGAGTGTCCCATTTAAAAAAATATAACTTTGGGTTATATCTGAACAATGACAGCTCATTTCAAAAATCTCACTACGCCACTGGATTCTACGTAAAAAAGTGTATAAAACACAGTTTTTACTTTTCCTATAAGTTGAAAGATAGCTGTGATACAAGGCGAGGGCCAAAATGCAATATTTTCAACTTCGCCCTGTATCTCAAAAACGAAGCAAGCTATGAAAATTTTGTTTACGGTATCGTGTGATTCACAAAAAAGTAGCCAACGTTCGCGAAAACCGCAAATCTCTATCTTTAAAAATAACCGAGTTACCCCGTAAGGACATCGAAAATGGGACAGCCTGTACATATAATCATGCAGTGATAAATGTTTTACCTACTACAAACCCGAGTTTCTTAGGGTTCCGTACCCAAAGGGTAAAAACGAAACCCTATTACTAAGACTTCGCTGTCTGTCCGTCCGTCCGTCTGGGCGTCCATACCAGACTGTATCTCAAAAAAGCTAGACATTTGCAATTTTCACAAATTATGTATTTCTGTTGCCGCTATAAAAACAAAATAAAATAAATATTTAAGGGGGCTCCGATACAACAAACGCGACTTTTTGCCCTTTTTTTGCTCGATATCAATAATAGCAACAGGTAGGCACTTGAAATATTCACAAAATACTCGTATTTTTACTTTAATGATAAATGATAAAACTGAAATAAAATAAATATTTAAGGGGGGCTCCCATACAAAAAACGCAATTTTTTGCTTATTTTTGCTCCATATTAATAAATAAAATGAATATTTTAGGGGGGCATAGTCAATCGTACGGAACCCTTCGTGCGCGAGTCCTATTCGCACTTTGCCGATTTTTATTGTCATCATAAGCTTTGAACTTGGGAAGGGAAACTCGTACATATGATTATTTATATATTTTGTGCACAAATTTTACAGTAAATTCAAAATAAGCTTCTTTCCAACAAAAATGTGCTCTTGTTAAATTCGCCATTATGTACCTACAGCTTTCGCGAAAAATCAATTTTAATTTGTCAAAAACCTTATGCGCAAAACATTTAACCAAATTTACCTTTTGCGTTTCACATGTTGGACGCTTGTGATGGCAATAAAAAACTCATGTTTGATGTAGTAAACAATTCATTACCGACTGCGGGTTTATACAATGTACCTACCAAGTTTGAAATTTGTAGGTAGCGGTTATCTCGAGATAGGTTATTAAGAAACTGACTTAACAGCGTCATTTTCAAAGAGTGCTAGCACCCTTAGGAGGAACTTTTGGATGGAGGTAAATTGGGTTAGCGTTAGATGGACATGAAGATAAGGTCACATCTAGTATCTTTAATTTTCGTTTGGCAGGATAGCTTTTGGACATCCTGTATATATACAAATATAATATATTTAAGCGTGACCATAAGAACTAAAACTAAAACATTTCTTTGGTTCGGTTATTACATGCACCAGTAGAGAATACGCTTACTCCTTTTTATATTCTTGTTTCAAAAGAGGGACCTTTTTTTTCACTTATATCTACCTACTTGGAACTTGGCTGTTATTCATAAATACCGATGTGTGATGAGAGGGCGTAATAAATTCATAACGCCCTCTCATTTGAAAATATGCCAACAATACATTATCATTTACAGCAGTAGCTCCTTAGGTACCTTATTTTTTTTCATATATCTGTTAAGCTTCAGATTGCAACAAACTATCTGTTGCTTGTTGGACATTTTCATCAATATTTTCGGATAACTCTTGTATGTTAATCAAGATTACAGAAATTAATTTTGACAATTAAATGATTAAGCGTAAAATTGTTTGTCATGGACTACTAGATATAGGTACCTATGTTTAGCTATTTCTTGATAGTAAAATGAAGAAATAATATCTGTTGATTTAATTTTTGTTTTATGTGCAGTGGAAAATAAATTCTTGTTGCTATCACTGGCGTTACCATGATGATTACGCCCATTGAACGACATCCACTCCACCCCTCGAGCCATAAGCCCAACGGGTCCATAAAAAGCTATTGGTCAATACCTACCCGACAGGACGGTTGTTTATAAAAAATGCTATGCTCTATAATATCGACCACGTAAAATTCTAGTTTAACTCTACTTGAAGAAGTTTTGTAGGTAGGTACGTTGTGCAGAAATAGTTTGACAGGTGAGACAATGAATTTGTAAACATAGAAAAGATATCATCGTTCTGGTATACAATAATTCCATTTGAAAGGTTTTAATATCAAATCCAAGTAAGAGTCTACATTTGTTTTCGTTCAGACAATAAATATTGGGTGGAAGAGTTCAAACCAGACACAAAAAACAGTAAAGAAAGGTCACCAATAAAACTTTACGGACGCTTGCGCCATCTGCCGTTATTGTGGTATTTACCATGAACCTAAAAGAATGATGCCGGTATCTAAGCCACAGAGAAAAGAATTTTATCGATTATTTTTGATCGCCACCTAGTGGTTAGGGTGGGAACTTTATGCATTGGTTATGGTTATACTAAGGAGATCTCTACACAGAACATGTCACATCTCTCGTCATTGAAAAAGTATCCTATTTTAGACGCCTAGCAGAATTCTGGATAACTGCAACTACATTGGTAATTTGGTACTTTTTGCATTATTCCTCCAATATTTCTGATTTAAAAATATGATTCCCTTAAATTAATTTGTATTGGGGCAATTAATGTTCCTTTCGGTTTTGAAACAATTGAAATATTCTAAAAATTCTGAGAATATTAGTTATGAATGGTTCCCAATCATAAAATGGCTGTTCTAAAATAAAAAGAAATAAAATAATACATTTTTTTAGCAAGTAATTAGATTGGATTTATTTAACTTATTCATAATTGATTAAATTCTAGATATATTCTCCATTAAATCAGGTTTTTATTGTGTTCAACTCAATTAATTGCACTAACAAATCTCTTCGACACTAAAATTTCAAAGTTTGATTATCTAGCAACTAATTAAATTAGAATTTATTTTAACATATCAAGTTATAAAAGACAACAATCAGAAGATAATCCCATTATCATTTTTAGTTTATTCAGTATACATGATTTATAAAAAATAACTGAATTACACACAAGTTGGTACACCGTTAAGAATTATTTTATTTCACAAAAGCTACAAAAAAAATTAGTTTTTGAAATAAATTAGGTATATTAAACTGTCTTTCCGAGTTTATGCAACTCAGAAGAAAATTTGAGGAATATACACACAATTATGTGATATGGTAACATTTCGTTTCATTTCAGATGATTCCAAGCTGAGTTAACAGGACACGAATCAAATAAATCATATCTTTCAAGGAAAAATTCATCATAATATTAAAGAGAACTATTTCAAATGACAAATACTCTAGGCACGCATTAAGTATTGCTTCAGATGATTGAACAACTACTCTAAATTATGTGATATTGTGAAAAATAGTCATTTCATGAAACAGGTAATTCATATTCACTATATAAATATTAAACATCAAAACATATTTAGATGTTATTCACATGAGATCCATACATCCAAAATTATCTTGATAGCTAAAACAACGAAAAATCTTTTCTTATTTTTATTATATATAGTTATAAAAACAGCAAATTATTAAATATAAATAGAATTGGAATCTTGATATTTATCTGTAAACAACAGTATTTTTGAAACTTTTATAGGAGCCTCCTGCTATCTTGAATGCAAATAGTCCAGTTATTGCACATACAAGTGCTATAGGCACTATAGTAAACGAATAAGCTTGGTACCTATTGAGTAATGTTAAACATGACACTAACAAATGTGATACAACTACTGCTATTATTACAAGTTTGTTTTTTTTATCCATTGCATCGAAGAAAATAACTCCCCAGAATGTGTGCAACAAGATGAAACACAAAGTGATAGCCGAACTAGTGATGAAAAACATTTCGGTTCCAGATCTAATACCCATAGTACCTGGTCCAACTGCATCAGCTAATACATTGATGAGTGAGAATGCTCCACTTATGATTCCAAATCCTAGTCCACTTACATATGCGAGAATATGTTTATTCTCGATTAAGGTAGTTGTATCATCTGTTAACTTAGTTAAACCGACTTGAGCTCTTCGCAGAATTGTATAGATGACTCCTCTGAAGAATTCTTGAAATATAACTGAGAAAATAAGGCCGAATACAAGGTCAGTTTTCAATGGATATACAATGAACCACCAAAACGACGATACTAATAGAGATAGCAACCAGAAAAATGCTGCAGCTATTAGTATTATAACTCTTACAGGATCATGGGCTATTGTCAACACGAACATAACGAATGGTGGACCAAACGCTAGGAACATACAACCGAAAAATTCCACAACAGTCATTTTGATTCTGTTTGTTACTTTAGCATTTCAATTATTTCTTACAATGAAAATTATAACTTTGTTTACCACTTTTACTTCGTCAATGCTCCCAGAGACAGGGAGTATTAGGTGGTGACAGGTGACATTGACAGTCGTGAGTTATTGATAGATAAATGACACTATTGCACGGTTGACAGGATATTTGGGCTTCATAATTGATGTACCCAGATTCAAGTGATGTATTCTTTTGTAATTTTTTCTCACCCTTCTACCCACTAAAGGAGGGAAGGGTATGACAGTTTTTGAAAGATCAAATTTCATCTGTGCTTAAATTCTTCAATATAATTCTTTGCCCAGGAAAGTTTTTTTTCTAATCAGCGCAGTGGCGGCTCGTGAGGTTTTGGTTTGAGGAGGCTACAAGAGGTGTTAAAAAATACACCATAGGCGAAAATTTTTAGGATTTCAAGGTCAACCGCCTTATAATTTAAAGAAAATCAAAGTAAAACAAGCACCCTAAGCTATTAATTTGTTTTCACTTTCGAGTGTCTACCTTGAGACCTACAACTCCTATTTACAATATTCACAAAAACTCTTCTCAGCCAATTAATCAATTCATCTATTCATCAAATTTTTTGTTCCTTTCACAAAATAGGTACCTACCTACCTACTCAACGAATTTGTTAACAGCTGGTGAGAGCAAATAAAAAGTTATTATATATTTTTGAAGATTGGCGGGATTCTGCGATCTTTAACGTTAGCAAAGTGATCTATAATATCCTCATAAAATTTTTTGTCTTTCGCCAAAAGTTTTACCAATTCCTTTTCAATAGACAACAAACTAATATTTTTCAAACGATCCTGGCTCATTGAGTTTCGTAAATTAGTTTTAATTCTCTTAAGAGTTTAGAAACTTGGGGTAAATCTTGATTCAAATCATTATCAAAAAGGTATTTAATAGTCTACAAAGAGGAGATTTATCGCGGGGAAATATTATATAAAACAAAAGCAAAATTATCGGTCTAGCCCGCATATGTCGAAGCAGCCGTTTACACGTATTTCGGACTCATTGGTCCTCATCAGAACGGCGTAGCCAAGTATGCGATGGAAAACCTGGAAATGAAACAGCAACAACAAGCAGAATCCTTTGCTTCGGAAGACAATCACACATTTGTGGTACATTGTTCGATCTCTCCGGTTTGGGAGATTGGTCTAACTATGACCACGGAGGCGATTAATGCCATCCGCGCGATCCTGGACCGTAGAAATAAACTACAAAGAGGAGATTTATCGCGGGGAAATATTATATAAAACAAAAGCAAAATTACACGTGTAAACGGCTGCTTCGACATATGCGGGCTTGACCGATAATTTTGCTTTTGTTTTATATAATATTTCCCCGCGATAAATCTCCTCTTTGTAGTTTATTTCTACGGTCCAGGATCGCGCGGATGGCATTAATCGCCTCCGTGGTCATAGTTAGACCAATCTCCCAAACCGGAGAGATCGAACAATGTACCACAAATGTGTGATTGTCTTCCGAAGCAGGGGATTCTGCTTGTTGTTGCTGTTTCAATTCCAGGTTTTCCATCGCATACTTGGCTACGCCGTTCTGATGAGGACCAATGAGTCCGAAACACGTGTAAACGGCTGCTTCGACATATGCGGGCTAGACCGATAATTTTGCTTTTGTTTTGTATTTAATAGTCATCACATGATTTTTATTTTACCCCAAAACTTCATTGTCATTATCAACAACACACAGTTCACTTTTTAGGGCCAACTTATCAAAAAAAGTGTTTTTTTGGCATAAATTTTCCAAAAGGTTATCTGGAAAATTAGCCGAAAATCCGGTTAACAAATTTTTATTGAGTAAGTCGAAGAAATGCAGTTCTTTCAAATCAGAGAACCTTATTTCTATTTGACCCCTAATAGTATCCAAAATTTCATAAAATATTTGCTTATAGTGAAGCTCCACATCTGCGTAACTGAATTTCTTTCGTTTTGGGCTAAATTGAGTCGTATCATCCGCAGTTTGAAATACAGAAAATAGTTTTTTAAAATAAACTTCTGCACGAAATTCTGAAATTTTTTCCAAAAGAAACTTGAGCCGATTTCGTGAGTAAATTACATCTGAAAACTTGTGCTGTAAGATTTGAAAAACTATTTCTGTTTGTTCAAAAATTAATTTAAAGATGTTTGAAAAATATATGAATTCCTTATCTTTAAGTAATCCGCGTGCTGTATTTAAAGTTACTTTATCGGTGAAAAATTCCTCACTTTCAACTAGGTATAGAATTAAATCCTCAAATCCTAAGCGGCCCCAAACAGAGACATTTTCACTAGTAAAAAGTAAACACTGCAAACAAGATAATTTATTTTTTACCTGTGATCCGGTTAGGCAAGGATGTCTCTCATAATTTCTTGTATTAAAACCGCGGTTTTGTTGTCTGTTACGCTGCACCAAATTGTTTAATTCAGGGGTAGGTCGCAATGTTTTTATCAAAACTTTATCCTCATAACTTAGTGCACTAAAGTTATGGGATAACAAATATTCCACTAAGTCACCATTGAAATTTTTGAAATTAACTTCAGTAACCAAACTCATTTTAAAACAATACGCGAGCAATATAAGTAAACACGCTGTCATTAGTAACTACGATCACACTACGATTCAATTAATGCTTTCCAACGAATTCACTCGAAGTCACGCGAAATTCTATAGTTCTGATTGGTCGACATTGTATGAGACTGGGTTCCTATCCGTGTTGCAATTTACATGTGTTTTGCTTTTCTATTGCAATGAAGTATTTCATTCGGAGTATTTGCACCGTTGATCGCTTTTCTGTGTCAGGCATAATGAACGTTGAGAATATACCTTTCTAAGCCTTCTTAGCGTTGCCACAAATCTTGAAATGAATGAAATGCAGTAAATGTAAATACCTTCTATCTTAATTAATAAATTATATTATATAATGTAGGTTGAAAGGAAGGTAGGTGCATAAAATAATATGATTTTGATTAATATGAATATGCTAAATGCTGACTATTCAATATAATATATTAGTGATACACGGAATATTATTGAGGAGGCTTAGCCTCCTTAGCCTCCTTTGACTAGCCGCCCCTGAATCAGCGCGTCCTCTAGTATTTAGTAGTCGATATGGTATTTTATGATTTATGATAGAACCATTGTCCATTATGATGTTTGTATTATTTTGATACACCATATACCGCAAACTATATACAAGTAAAAACAGAATTACTATTTGAAAATTTTGAGATTTTTTCTAACAATCACTCTGACATCATTTTAATTTAGGAATAATTTAATAATGCTCTTTATTCCTGTTAAATATCTTTTTGAATTCGCGCTCATTAATTCCCAGTAGTTAAGTACTAACTCTAACCTAACATCAGGGAAGTTACAAATTTATGAAATAGTTAAATATAACTGATAAAAATAACAATTTTCAGATATGTGTTACGTTTTTGAATGTAGAGGTTGGGTTAGGATAGGTTAGTTTAAGTAAGTAATTAAAAAAAAGCAGCGATACAGAGACAAAATCTGAGTTCATTCATATTAGTTATTTTCAGCTCAAAATAATCTAAATTTTATCGAAGTTCGTGAGTCTGGGACAATCATCATAATAACAGAAAAATTTTACCTATTTATTTTTTAGAGAATAGTCACGCAAATAGATCTTTCTGAAATACCTAATGTTGAATGGAATTGGCATTTACTTGGTGAAAGTTCATATTCATAACTTTATAAAGAAATAAAAAAACTAACTTTTCACAGGTTGAAATAAAAATCTATTGAGTAAACGCGTTTCGTCATAACATTGACTTCATCTCGTATGAGAATGTTATGAGGAAACGCGTTTACTCAATAGATTTTTATTTCAACCTGTGAAAAGTTTTTTTATTTCTTTATAAAGTTACCTAATGTATTTGATTTTCATCACATCAGTATTCAGGAAAGCAAAAGATAATTTAACATTATTTAATCAATGTCATTTTTTCGGATGATTAACTGGGAGCTATTTTGCTGGGGATGGAGAAATTGAAAATATATTTTGTCACTTTTGGATGGGGTGATATTGTTAGAATACTTGATCGTTCTACAGAGACGTATGTAGATTTTTTAGTTTCTACTTTCTGTGGTAGAATTGACGAGAAGAATTACTAGTTGTTAAAGATGTAAACAAGACAAAATAATGTGTTATATGTGTAGAAGAACCATCAAAAATGAACTCATGTAATGTTTTTGAAAATAAACATCAATTATTTTTGTGACAATTGAACTGAAAAGCCTCGGAGAATTTTAATGGTTTTCGCTTAGCTTAATTAATTATTGAATTTAGAAACACGATGATTTGCATATTCCTTTATGAATAAGCTAGGACTTAACACTTGAGTAAATAATCTAATACATGCACAGTTGCAATATATGAATATAAATTGAGTAAAAATGAAGTTCTAGAACTTTTTTCAAAAATATGGAGAAAAATATTGTAGGTATGATCATGAAAACGAAGTTTTAATCGAAGTATACTCTTTTCTTCTACATATTATTCACAGTTGATTTTAACTCTTCGAACATTAATTTGTTCTGCAATCAAGTAGATCGAAATAAAAGCTGAAAAACAGTACCTAATGGTAAAGTTCAAAAAATTATAGATATTGAATTCGTCCATATATTCATATGTCTGTGCTAAGCATATATCTCCGAATTGGGTGAATATAATTAACTAGAAAAAATTGGATTCTTTCACAAAATTTCTCATATGTATTTGCTGTATGAATTAAATACGTGTTAATTGACTATAAGCAATCAAGATTCTTTTATGGGGCTTACTGCATGATTTTGAAAACTTGTACCAATTATTTTTGCTTTGTTATTAATTTTTGTAGAATATTGATTCTTCAGTCTATGAGTCTACGAATTTTCATATTTATTTGCAGCTTTTGAATGAAAATTATTTATTGAAATAACAAAATTTAAGTTTGAAAGTTAACTAGAGCATGAAAATAATATTTTTCAATTTGTCGCTATTTTGTTGTTTTTGAAAATAATAGCTACAAAATCTTTTTTACAAGTGTTATCCAAATTGAGGCCTGAAAAATCGAAAAATTAATATCATAAGCTCCTTATATATGTACCTATAAACAAATTTAGTTAGAAGTGGAAAAACATGCTATAATTTAGCACTATACTTAAAAAAATTACACACAAAATTTACAATTTATTTAACTGCTTTTTTGCTGTTGTGTCACTTTCGTTATCAATATACTGAGTGTCGATAAAATCTTATTGATCATTGTTTATCCCATTGTATTCCCAAACATTTGGAAGAAATTGCAGCATTAGTGCCTAGAGGCGGTTCTGCTCCACATTCCTTTTTATATAAAAAGCTTTCTAAGCACATTTTCCGTCAGTTTCACCCTGTTTTCCAATACTGCAGCATAAGCTGGATTCATACTTTGCATCATTACAATTAGGTAAGAAAAGACCTACCTCTTTTAATATATATATATATATATATATATATATATATATATATATATATATATATATATATATATATATATATATATATATATATATATATATATATAATCTTCTGATAATTATTAGCAATAACAGGCTTGTTGAATCTTAAAAAACTCGATTTTATTAAAAAGTTGACGTTTCGCCACGACATTCGTGGCTTTATCAAAAGTTTTGATAAAGCCACGAATGTCGTGGCGAAACGTCAACTTTTTAATAAAATCGAGTTTTTTAAGATTCAACAAGCCTGTTATTGCTAATAATTATCAGAAGATTAGAAATAGTTCACAGGCAACAACAATTCGAATAAATATATATATATATATATATATATATATATATATATATATATATATATATATATATATATATATATATATATATATATATATATATATATATATATATGTATATATATTATAGCAATCATGATAGCTAAATATTGACAGACTATTCTCGTTTGGTACTCGTCTTAGTGATTTGAAAAAAATTTGTATTAAGATGAGTTAGCTTTTTAAACTTCTGAATTATATTCCCATTTTTTTTAAATTAGAATTAGATTTATGTATGCTAGCATAAATATTATTTAGGAGAAAGAAAACAATGATATGTCCAAAAAGAACAGTTTTTTTAAATCAATTATTTTGTTGAGACTTTCAAAAAAGTTCATGTTTCTCACAGGGGAAAATTATTTCAATATGTAGGGATCATTTCTGCACTGCTAATATTCCATAAGATTTGTTGTTGTCCATTTAATGCATAAAATGTATATGAAGTGAACAGGTATTCATAGGTAGGATTAAACTAACATGAGCTTAATTGGGTAGATTCTGGAATATATATTTCATTTTTATATATATGTAATATATGAAATTCGTAGAAAAGTCCAGTTACAGGCGAAACTTGCATCACATACATTTTGTGTAGATCACTTGAAAACAATTTTTTCATATAGTTTCTAATTAAAAATTCTATTTTCCACTCTGATGAATGCCACGTGAAATTTCACTTTGAATTAATAAAAGTTCATTCAATTTAACTAGATATTTAATTTTTTAGGTATGACCAAAGTATTGACCATGATATTTTTAGTTGTGTCAGTTTACTTCTTAATCATACAACAATTTCGACATATCTCAGAGGCAGCAAGTTTCAGAAACAGAAATTTTGAAAAAATGGAACTTGCGCAAATACCGTTGATGAGGGGCAACTCCAAATCTAATATTTTAAATGATTTTTTAGGTGAGTAATCGAAAGTAAACCGTAAAAATCGATCGACTGTTTGGATCTCAGATATATTTTGTCGTATTCATACTTTTGTACTTTTTCAGATGACGATTTTGATTTCAACGAAAAACGTCAAGTTGATGATTATGGTCACATGCGTTTTGGAAAAAGAGGTGAAGATCATTTTGACGATTACGGCCATTTGCGTTTTGGTAGATTTATTTAAGAATATTCATTATGAATTCTACACATACGAATGTATTAACAAAACAGAAACGAATGAATAAAGACAACACAGCTTTTATTTTGTTTTTTCTTTGGAAACAAGACAGTGTCAGCTGGAATTAAATCAATTCCTATAGATAGAGTCTTGTTTTTTTTAAGTTACACATCATTGACTTCTGGAAGATTCGCTCCAAGTTCCTTATCTCATCAGTTACAACAAAATTTATATGAACTTCTACTAATTTTGAATGGTGAATTCAATACTTACTCAGAGCCACTGTTACAATTTCTTTCAGTAGAATTTGATTTAATAATTTAAATTGGTTCAATACCACTATCGAAGCAGTTTTTCGAGACACTAACATAAATTTGAATTGCAAATATACAGGGTGTTTCTAAATTGATGCGAAATATTTCAATGGGTGATTCTTTAGCAAAAATTAAAGGGGGGCTTTCATATAACTTTTTGTTCAACACCCTTTTCCCTCCAAGTTACAGCCCTTTGAAATTAGGTGAAAAAAATTGTTTTTATTCAATACATCCACTTTGGAAAAATTTGGAAGAATGAAATTTGGCAGATAACTGCTGCTAATAAAATGGCAGTTTTTAAGTGTTTTTGTTACCCTTAAATGTAATCACAAGGGGCTGAAAAAACAACCACTATAATATTTTGCATCAGAACTTTTTAATGCGCCTATATTTTCCTTTTTAAAAAATATATTCGAAAAGACAGACTCGATCTGCAACTTTTAATCATAAAGTTGTTAGTTTGATCACAAAAAAATAAAATAGTGCTCCGACTATTTTCCCATAAATTCACAGAGGTTATCATTTATTAAAAAAAAAACAAGTAAGCTGCTGTCAAATGTCAAATAATTTGTTAATTGTTATTAGTAGTACAATTATTGTTCAATCCGCTCTAATTTGCAATATTCTTCAACTAAATGAAAAATTGCCATTCTTTCAATAAAGTTTTATTTAGTTGTGAAAAATGTTTGAAGTCATTATAAAACTGTCTTGAAATTAGAAAAAATCAGGACAATAAAACTATTTGTCATATGACTTCATTTGACAGCAGCTTACTTGTTTTTTTAAAAATAAATGATAACCTCTCTGTGAATTTATGGGAAGAGTCTGAGCACTATTTTATTTTTTTGTGATCAAACTAACAACTTTATGATAAAAAGTCAAGACATAAAAAAGTTGCAGATTGAGTCTGTCTTTTCAAGTTTATTTTTTAAATAGGAAATTATGAGCGCATTAAAAAGTTCTGATGCAAAATATTATAGGGGTTGTTGTTTTCAGCCCCTTGTGCTAACATTTTAGTGTAACAAAAACACTCAAAAACTGCCATTTTATTAGCAGCAGTTATCTGCCAAATTTCATTCCTCTAGTGTTTTCCTAAGTGGATGTATTGAATAAAAACAATTTTTTTTCACCTAATTTCAAAGGGCTGTAACTTGGAGGGAAAAGGGTGTCGAACAAAAAGTTATATGAAAGACCCTCCTTAATTTTTGCTGAAGAATCACCCATTGAAATCTTTCGCATCAATTCAGAAACACCCTGTATGTGTCCTATTTTAGTTACTAATCATAACAAAGACGTAATTTACTCATTAAGTTCATAATTAATTTTAATTCTTTTGATAATTATTACTATTAAAATGTTTATTTCAACAACTTTAAAAAAAATATATTTATTATAGTATTAACATTCCTTCATTTCCTTTTCAATTTAATTAATCTGAAAATTTTTATAAGTGAATTTTATTTATTTTAATTTTTTGGTAGTTTGAAGTAATCTACATCCATCTACATTTCCTGAAAATCATATGAAATGTACAAACTATATTTCATTTTAGGTCACAGGTAAATATAAAATAAAAAAATAAGTTTATAGATATAGCATCTTTAATATACTCTTCATAAGTTACAATTTCAAATATTAATTTTTTGATTGGGCTCTGACGATGAAATTATTTTTGTACTAGTAAAACTATTTAACATAAATCTTTGAATATAACGACCTGAAATTTTTTTTCTTTTTCAATTAGGAGTGGTTTAAGACAAATTAATTATTTCTGCAATGGAATATGAATTAGTTGTTAATGTATATCCAGTATGCAAATTAAAATACCACATCTAAAGTTAAGCTTTCCTAATATGAAAATGGATAACTCAATTTCAGTGAAATATTCTACAGAATGTTTAGAAGTTTAATTTTCGTAATGTTAATTATTAGGCAAAAGAATATAAGTTAATTAAAATATTTCATATTCACTGTCGAGATAATTAAAACAATATTTCCCGAACTCTTGACATTTCAAATTTTTCTTCCCAAAAAACTAACAAGCTTCGGGAAAATATAATGAAATAGTGAATATGCTAATATTTACAATATTCAATGCAATTCACTTTTAAATAAAACAAATGAAAATAATAATATAAAATAGGTACACTTAGTGTTAATTAAAAAAATAAGAGGTATTTACAATGTTCGATTAATTCTTACATACACAAATTTCTGAAATGAAATAAAAGAAGGAAGACTAGTCCAATAATATTAGGTTGCATAAAAATATTATTCATTCATGCCACGATAGAAAAATACTATCTAACAATTTGAGGTTTATGATATGAAGATGCGCATAAAATGAAATGAAACTTTCGATATTCTTGGATAATTCAATATTACTGAAAGCAATGCAGTTCTCGAAATTCAGAATGATTCGTACCAGCTAAGATATTCAAGATTTCTATTTTCTTCATATTGATTTTTATTTTATGGCTTCAATTTCACCAAAAAAAAAACGGTGACGAAAAATTCTAACTTGGTTTTTTTTCGAGTCGACTTTTTTCGACAACTCAGACCATATTTGCCTTTATTCCAGTCGAAGACATGATCTTGTTAACGAAGTTCACGATGGCAGAGGCTGGCTGTTCTGGTTCCAACTCTGCGAATAGATGGCACTGGTTATCAGGATTTTTCACGTTCGGTTTTCTAGCCACGAATCCGAAGATCCTGCTGTAAAAGAAAATAAATTAATACCATAGGGAAAATATAATAAGCGATACGCCCCCTACCGGTGTCGAATATTACTAGAGCATGGGAGATAGATTGCTTTGTTTACATCTGTTTACGTGTATTTTATATGAGAAGTTTTTGAGTTTTAATTGTATTTTGGATCTTTTACAAACGTTCAGAAGAGATGATTCACTATTGTTGTGTATTCTATTGTTCATCTTGGGCAAAAAAAACCGAATATAGCTTACATACCTTTCCGAAAGCTGGACAATTCAAAGTTGTATTCCAAACAAAGTTGGGAAACAAGGAAATGATGGACAGAAGAAAGGTGTGGATTCATAACTTGAAGATTGAAAAAAATGCCTGAACATAAGAGAGTTGTTCTTTACAGTTTACTGAGAATAATTATTTTCCCTGCAGTAAGTTTGTGGATTTTTCCATATAGAATTATACCAACTAATGATGTGCAATTTTCAGCTAACCGAAAACGTAGAGTTTTTGAAGTCCAATGCTATTCCAACGAAAAATCTTCCACTTTTATCGGAATCTGAACCTGGGCCATCATCCAGAGATTCTAGATTATTGTATTTTCTTTCATGTAACAACCAGAGATACTATTAAAATAATAATAACAAATGATGTTTATTTTCACAACCGAAATAACAGTTTATCATAACATCAAGAATATGAAATAAATCTGGACTCTATAGCTAGGTAAAAACTAAAATATTCAATTATATAATCAGGAAAACAGAGATTCTATCAAAAAAACCAGACTCTCAGAAGTCCACCGTACTTTTAGGATAGCTGTTATACGCAGGAAAATTCAAAAAATATAATAACTTATTACGTTCAAACCATTCAAGCAGAGTATTCATATTAATTCTTCTTTTATTTCATGTTGTTCCTTTCAGTTTAGCTGGTAAGTACTTAGTTTTGTCCATTATACTCAAAAATTCTTCCGTTCGTAATGAAAGTAGACATGTCAGAGATGTTTTCTTGAAACTTTTTTATTTTTTAAATAAATAGGTGTTCTATCATACAGCCTTTTCATGAGGTATACATAGTTCCTTCAACCAATTAATTTATTCCTCCTCTACTTTATTTTATTATTGATTTTCATGTTCAATGATAAAAACTCAGTGTAAATTTCAACTTGATGTAGATAGGTTATCTACTGTTGAACAGAGATAAAATTGTCCTCAATCCAAACACAATATATCACAGGAAAATACAAAATCCAAAAAAAACACAAATTACGACGATAAACGTTGGAAAACTCAAAACGAAATGAACGTAAATACCATTACAACCAATGTAAACAAACAGCTAATCTCCCATGCTCTAGTACCGATATTAGCCGTTCCGGCGCTACGATCTTAATTTCGGACGCCTATTTGTTCATAGTGAAGACAGTGTTACTAATACCAAGTGCGTTTCATTTGTTATATATTCACATTTGGTTTAGATGCGTAAGAAATTGACGAGGAGTTTCTTACATTTTCAAAACACAGTTTACTCTGTTGATTCTCTGAATAAGAAGAACTTCATTGGAAATTTAAAAAAGATTTACTAATAGCAAGTGTGTTTAGTTCATATTATGTATACAGATTTGGTTTAGATGCGTGAAAAATTGACCAGGAGTTTCTTACATTTTTAAAACACAGTTTAGTCGGTTGATTCTCTGAATGAGAACTCCATTGGAAGTAAACTCTAAGAAAAATTTACCAACATCAAGTGTGTTCAGTTTATATTTGTATACAGATTTGGTTTAGAGGCGAGAGAAATTGACCAGGATTTTCTTGCATTGTTCAAATACAGATTACTCAATGATTCTCTCAACGAAGAGAACCATTGGAAGTGTTAACTCTAAGAAAGCTTCACTAACAGCAAGTGCATTTAGTTTATTATGTATACACATTTGGTTTTAGATATGTGAGAAATTAATCGGGAGTTTTTTTACATTGTTCAAACTTAATTTACTTGGTAGATTCTTTCAATGAAAATGTTATCTCTAAGGCAACGTTACCAACAACAAATGCTTTTATTAATTGTTAAATAAACAAATTTGGTTTAGATACATGAAAAATTGACTTGTAGGTTTTATACATTGTTCATACATTATTTTTTATTTTATTAAACATAACTCTACAAAACAGCTATAGCTGATATCGCAGGTAATACAGTGTATTATTTTACATTTTATCACATAAAATTGGTTTAGGTAAGTTCATTCAAGTGTAGAGTAAGTTGCATTACAAAGCTCCCATAGTTCTCTATGTTTCTTATTTTGTCTGGCAGTTCATTGAAATATTTTATTGATTGATGAATTACTGATTTTGTTCCCATATTTGTTCGCAGTCTTGATGCTTGTAGTTCATTTGTCCCTCTGGTGTAATGTATCTTGTCATGTCTGTATAGATCTAGATTGGTCTGTGTTTTTACATTTCTAGATTTAATTTTATGTAGAAGTTTGCAATATTCAAGTTTTTTCAGTTTGTCGAAATTAAGCAGTGTCAATTTCTTGTAAAGGTCTGTAGTGCTTGTATTGTATGGGATATTGTAAATTGCTTTAATGGATTTATTTTGGAACCTTTGTATTCTATTTAAATTAAATTTAGATGTGTTACTCCAGACAACAATTAAATACGTTAATGCAGATCGTATATAATAGGCATTATATTCATCAGTATGCTGATGACACTCAGCTTTATTTGCCCTTCTTACCTCAAGAAGTTAACACTTCTATACAAGTGATTAATGATGAATTGAACTCTATAGTACTCTGGTCCCAAAGAAATGGTTTGAAATTAAATCCATCAAAAACAGAAGTGATATGTATAGGAACTAGAAATACACGCTTGAAAGCAATAAATTTAAAAACCTGTGATATTAATGTAAATGGAACTGTGATATATTTTAAGGATGCTGTTAAAAGTCTGGGAGTAGTTATAGATAATGAGCTCAAATTTGAAAGCCATATTTGTAACTTACTTAAATTAGCATATGTAAAACTTAAATCAATCTATAGTTTTAAGCAGTACTTGTCTAGTCATATTAAGTGGAATTTAGTTATAAGTTTAATCATGTCATCCTTTGGTTACTGTAGTTGTGTTCACTACTCATTTGCTACAACTTACGCTAGAAATTTGATACAAAAAATGCAAAATTGTTGCCTTAGATACTCATTCAACATAAAACGAAAAGAACATGTTACTCCACATTATAATAATCATAAAATCCTGAAATATGAGTCAGTGTTTCTATGTCAATTTGCAGCTGTTATACATAAAATATTGAGTTCAGAGAGTCCCTCATACTTGAATGAACTCCTGGTTAAGAGAGAACTATGTCATTGTGTGAATGTACGTAGTAGTAGTAGTTTTGATATACCATACCATAGGTCATCCAAGTTTGAAAGGGCTTTCTCTTATAGGGCTGTGAAGATTCTAAATGATAATCTGGATCTTTTTAATAACTGTATTAATATCAATACATTCAAAAGGTACCTTAAAGAAAAATGTCTGAATTTTCAGATTGATTGTATACAGTGATTGTTTCGTTTTGGTGGTAGTGGTAGAACAGCTATAGCTGAACTTCCACCTTTTGTACTTATTTTTTATGTAATTCTTAGGTGCAATAAAGATTATTATTATTATTATTATTATTATATAGAAGTGCTCTACAGTCATCTATAAGTTTACTCGGTTCATTCCTCTAATCAAAAGACACCTATTTAAAATGCCATCTCTTGGGTTTCTTGTTGTCGATGTGTAAAATATTAGCTTTGGTATGTGGGGTTTTATTAGGAATTAATTCTTGAATGAGAAGAAAATGTTTTACAGGAAATAGGGGAAGTGAGCGCTATTCGATTTACTATGTAGAATATTTTACATTTATTTCTTACTCTTGAAACGTTTAGGGTTCATAATAGAAATTTCAATATTATTTTAATCTTTGTCCACGACTGTACTATAAATCATTCATTATACGTGTGCTTCCTGAAGTACAATTATACCTATTATTCACTAGTGTGTATAATGGTTTATTATACACTACATGACGTCACACTCAAAACGTATGTCCAAACTTGAGACTATCATTCACATTGTTAGGATAGTATTGTTATTAGATTTTTAGGTTTTATGTAACTGAGATAACTTTTAGGCAAATTATTAAACTAATATTTAATATAATGCATAACTTATTGAATATTTACTCTAATAAATTATCTATTTCATTTTAATCAGAGTGAAAGAAAGGAATGGAATCGATGTCAAGTGAAATAGTTGACGTTTACGTGAGTATGCAGTTATCAGTGAACACAGAAAATGTTATGTCAACGCTTTTGATAACTATTTTTATTGTTGAAAATGCAGATTATTACTAATTTTTTCGAGGAAGTCGTGGACAAAGTATAGTTATCTACTCGCACAAAATTACAATTTTTCACTCGGGTGAATTGCGACACTCGTTTGCAGCTCGTGTCGCAAACTTCACCCTCTGTCCGAAAGTCTACGTCATAAAACATCCGGATAATTCATGATTTATTTGAAAGGATTTATACCAAAGAATATTAAACCGTTGCTCTGCCTAAGTTCATCCTGGCGGGTCATAGTTATTGAACGTAATTTATTTGGCAAAAACTGGTACGTCACCTACGTCACAAAACATCCGGCTGAAATTTAAACACATTATAGATAAATATCAGTTATTTGAAATTGTCTTGGTCTGCCAAGCTTCACCCTGGCGGAAGTGCTCGGCAGACCACCCTAAAGCGGTGACAACTACTGTCAAATTGATTGGTCTCAGTCAAGCCAGATCATAGATTGACAAGAAAGAATGTATGATATAAATTCTCGGAACATTCCATTACCGCTGCTTGTCAGTATATAAGCTGTTAATCGCGAAAGAGTGATTTTTTTTGTTTTATGTTGACTGTGATTTGTTTTGAAAAAAGCTTATAAAGGTTACTCTTTGGATGTGCCTGGTTTACCACCACTAATCAAGTATTTCAATGGCGTGTCGGCAAGACATTTGCTATGATGAAGTTACCTATATATTATGCTGCATAGCATTTATTTTTCTTATTCAGGCGCAAGAATAAATAAAGGAGATGGTTTGACACATGAACATACCACGTACAATAGACCATGAGAAAAATATGCATTTTCTGAAATGAGACAACCAACACTCAAGAATCGTCCTTGTGATTTGTTAATCGTCATTGTGAATGCAAGACGAATAGGAAATTGAATTCGTTTAAACTCAAAGGGCATATCGGCCGGGATCATCGGATTCCTCAGAATGAGAACGTATTGACCTCAGAATCTTCCTTAGAGTGCGTCATGTGAATAAAATTGATCATCAGTTTTCTTATCACCAAACGCGTTCCGTTGCATATGTTAGATTGATTTAGATTCCGAATCATGATGACTACCGAGCCAACCTCAAGTTGTAAATTATGTGGTGGTAAACCAGGCACATCCAAAGAGTAATCTTTATATGCTTTTTTCAAAACAAATCACAGTGAACATAAAACAAAAAAAATTCTCTCTTTCGCGATTTACAGCTTATATACCGACAAGCAGCGGTAATGGAATGTTCCGAGAACTTATCATACATTCTTTCTTGTCAATCTATGATCTGGCTTGACTGAGACCAATCAATTTGACAGTAGTTGTCACCGCTTTAGGGTGGTCTGCCGAGCACTTCCGCCAGGGTGAAGCTTGGCAGACCAAGACAATTTCAAATAACTGATATTTATCTATAATGTGTATAAATTTAAGTCGGATGTTTTGTGACGTAGATGACGTACCACTTTTTGCCAAATAAATTACGTTCATTAACTATGACCCGCCAGGATGAGCTTAGGCAGACCAACGGTTTCATATTTTTTGGTATATATATCCTTTCAAATAAATTATGACTGAACCGGATGTTTTATGACGTAGACTTTCCGACAGTGGGCTCCCGGACTATTTGTGCTCGTTGAATAATATACTATTATTTCAACTGTAATTGATCAGAAATTTGTCTTGACGAATTTTTAATGGATAACAATCACTAAATTTCAACGTTTTAATAGTTTTTACCCCGAGGCGAAGCTAAAGGGGTTATAGTCTCACGACAGAAAGTTGGGATCTGGTCCGATTTTAAAAATTCCAACGGATATCGATAAAATACATATGATTTCTTTGGGGAATTTTAATTCCCAATTTTTCCCAACGAAGAATAAAAAATTATAGCGTTTTTACCCCGAGGCGAAGCTAAAGTTTCAAGAAAAAAAGTTGGGATCTGGTCCGATTTTAAAAATTCCAACGGATATCGATAAAATACATATGATTTCATTAAAAAAGTTTTGTTCCCAATTTTTTCCCAACGAAGAATAAAAAATTATAGCGTTTTTTAGATAGGCATTACGACATGCGCATGCGCCAAGGTCGATATGTACGAAGCAGGGTTGCCAGATTGGGCTACTCCGAGAGCTCGTCAGGCGACAAAAATATTAGTCAGGCTACAGGTCGCCAATTGGGCTATTTGAAAATAGGATCTTGGCTACAAATCGCTGATTGGATATAGGATGCAAAAATTTCTAGTATAGGTATTTGCGACAGTTAGTGTCTTGAAAGTTGGTCATAGTTGTTATCTAGGAAAGCGCATACATGCCAACGTAACGATTATTTAGGGAATGTTAGGACTTTAAGAATCAAATTTTTGAACTGCTTTTAGTTTTATTATGTGTTATTATGCACTTCGTTCTCACGTGTTAATCGTTAACCTTAAATTAAATCCGTTTTTTGGAGTTTGGAAAAGTTTTAAAATGAAATGTATAAGTGAAAATAATAAACAATAATGGTGAACTACAGCAAGTACGAAAAAAAATACAACCCTGACTGGGAAAAAGATCCGATTCTAGGCCGTACGTATATTTGTAACGATTTTATTAAAAAATAATATATATTTCAAAAAACAGGATAAGGTAAACGAATTTTTTTATTCATATACAGGCTTCATAGCGCCAGCATCAAACGAGGCCGTGCTCCAGGGAAAAGGCCATGCATGGTGCAGAATTTGCAAAACAGCTCTGAGAGCTCAGAAAAACGATTTAATCAAACATGCATCAACTGCAGCCCATAAAAGAATGGCTTCAAGCCTGCAATCGAGGAAACTGACAAGTTTTGGTAAATTGTTGCAAATAATTCATTCAGAGAGTATTTTTATCCATTGATGAAAAAACTTCAATGCTGCAACTATCATTGTAATGCATTTTTTGTAAGGTTCTGCAATGCTAAAACCAAAAATAAAAATAAAAATACGTTGCAATATAAAAATTTCAAATAAACATTAAAAAAAAATTTTAGTTCACATAAATGGAGGTTGTTTTTGAACAAATCGATTGGGCTACATTTGGGCTACTTCAAATGAAAGCGCGGGCGATTTGGGCGACTTCAGCGCCATAAGTTGGCGATGTTGACTAGCGATCATCTGGCAACCCTGGTACGAAGTCCTACAAAACATGCGTCGAAGTGCTCTGTGTGCCACGGTAACCAAGCGACGTTGATAGCTTCAGCTTGATTCTACGTCTGTATCTGCTTCCCATCTTATCAATTTGATTCACAATTTGCAGCAAAATGAACTGGGATAGGATATTTTTGCTAAACTTTCACGGATTTTATTCGTAATATCGAATTATTAATACATTTATTGCAATTTTCCTTCATTTCAGTCGTAAAATCTACTTTCATTGTTATTTAATTTAAATAATAGGTACATTCAAAAAAATTGACGACATGCACATGCGCCGAGGGGTTTTATCATTCCTAGTGCTACGCAGTAGGATGTCCTTCATTTTTTATATGTTTTTCAGTAAAATCTGAATTAGTCATTTAAATCGAGTAACGTTATTATCTTCAAGGCTTTAGTACAATGAAAATGCCTGCCACTTATCTGAATCCACAATAAATGAATAAATTAACCCTCATAATCATCCTTGTTTCTCATGTATATTTTCAGATCATGAAATATAATACTGACCATGGAAGGCACTCAAAATCATTCTACGTGGAAGTTTACTGATGAATTTATCTTGCAATGGAAAACGATACATTGTCTTTGGCCCCGAACAAATTTCAGTAGCTTTGACGAAATTACTACCACGAAATGCCTCATATACCAAGAGCCAAGATGTTACGCATCAATAATTCATCTAGTGAAGTCTAATTACTACTCACTTGGCACTTTTGATACCAGACGAGTTAGGTGTTACTGTCCACTGTTTCTCATCTGGATCGATACCGCAATGAGATATAGTGTTGATCGGGTAATGTTTCCTGAAGAACATCTGTCTCTTGTTATCGGTCAGGGTGATACCTTGCCCGTTGACCTTGAAATGGACCACTATCGCTTCCGGTAGGGGAGCTTTCTGCATCAGACTCATCACGGCTTTCTTGATGGCTTGGGGGCCAGTTAACGATTCCATATCCATCGAATATATATACAAGACGTTGCATGCGGCTCCTTGGGTGAGAAGCTGCTGTTGAGGGTTTCCAATCATCTCCATGTTCGTCAGGTCTCGGTCGGGTAGAGTCAGTTTGCACGGTAATGCCATCTGAAAAACGATACATATTTAATTGAGGGTATAATTTGAAGCCCATTCAGCATTGAGATAAGTTTTTTAAATATTCAACAATGAACTTAATGAAACGAACAACTGATTTTGAACCTTGAGTATTTTCTAAGAGTTCAATTATTAATTTCAATTTCTCACTGCTTGACTCCTGTGATCGGATGAGTAGATTCATTTTCAGCATGCAATGGCAGTAGAGATGACTTTTGTCATTTTTCCTTGACTCAAACAGTTATTAATAAAAATTTTGAAACTACTGCTAAATATATATATATATATATATATATATATATATATATATATATATATATATATATATATATATATATATATATATATATATATATATATATATATATATATATATAAATAAATATATATATATATATATATATATATATATATATATATATATATATATAAAATTAAGTGAACTAGGACATTTATTTGAAACTAATCAAACAAACCCCCTAGCGGAGCTGGTTATAAATTTATTGATTTATGATTAGTTTCAAATAAATGTCCTAGTTCACTTAATTTTATAACCACGGGCGTGTTTTCCGTTTAACACGAATAGTTCTTACTTATATTCATTTGCCATTACGATAAAATTCGGAGCGATTGCTGCTTGCGGTGTGTGAATGTTGAATCACATCGAATTGATGTGTCAACTTTACTCTTGCTTAGCGAATATAGTAGCCACCTTCGGGTGTTCCGGACGTACTAGTTCTCGTTGCCGAAATGTTTTCGTCTGTCTGAAAGATGTGGTTCAATTGTTTCCGACTGGTGGAGCTGTGTCATATTTATATGTCATGGAGTTACTAGAAGAAATATGTATGACCGCTTGAAGTGTTGGTTTGGTTATCACTCTCGGTGGATGGATGATACTGATGAGCCCCAATAAGGGCGAAACAGTCTGTCTATCAATTTCCATCGATTGTGATAAACAAATTAACATTTCTAACAATTACCGTCTAGGGTAGACGTTGATATTTCGATGCTTCGTGAACTTTTATAACCAGCTCCGCTAGGAGGTTTGTTTGGTTTCAAATAAATGTCCTAGTTCACTTAATTTTATAACCACGGGCGTGTTTTCCGTTTAACACGAATAATTCTTACTTATATACATATATATATATATATATATATATATATATATATATATATATATATATCTATATATACTATTATATATATATATACATATATATACACGTATGCGTATATAAAGTATAGTGGAAAGGTGGGTGAAGAAGTAAATAATCATAAATATGAATTCATTCGAAGTTTGTGTAGAAGATTAATGAAATAAGTGTCAGTGTTTCCGAAAATAATTAAAACTAGTCCTTGAAAAAGGCTTTGTGAAGCCGAAACGTTGGAATAAAGGAATAAATAATTAAACAGCAAAGACAAATGAATCTCCATTTTAGCTAAGCCACATTTCCAAGAAAAATTCAAAAATTATCACATATATATTTCTGGCTTAAGAATGAAGATTTCAATATATATATATATATACATATATGCATATATATATATATATATATATATATATATATATATATATATATATATATATATATATATATATATATATATATATATATATATATATATATATATATACATATATATATATATATATATAGGTATATATATAGGTATATAATTAATTGTAATTGATCAGAAATTCATCAATTGATAGATTGTGAGTATTGTTTATATTAATATTAACCATTCTAAAATGGATTAAGAAAGTAATGAAATTATTAAATATAATAAAAAACGCGAAATTATAAATTTTTCAAGAAAACGAATGGTGACTGCTATGTTTTCTCAAACGATATGAAAAAGTGTCAGAAAAGAAATATCATTGTCATTTTCACTTGACTTAAACAGCAATTAATTAAATTTTCAAAACAACTGATAAATAGATATCAGTTAACTGAAAACGATTATCTAATATCTATATTGATTTACAACAAAATGAAATTATCAAATACAATAAAAAACGTGAAATGTTCTACAGAATAAATCGAACATTTAGAAATTTTTTTAAAAATGTTCTAGAAGGAATGGATGACAGCTGTGGTTTCTTTCAGTTTCTCCTTTTTCCCCCCTCTTCTCAAACATTATGATAATTTTTGTGTTCTCCCTACCAGAAAAGAGATATCTATCTGGCAGTGCTCACAAGCACCAACCGTAGACACCCCCCTCGCACCCTACTAGCCCACTCAACATGACAATATATTATACTAACAATAATATGTCTAGTTTCGATTTTTTGCCTTTTATACTCACTTGCGTTATGGAATGCTGATAGACCAATGCCGACAGCGAGGTGAAAACAGGCTCATTTGGACATCCCTTCAGTCTTACGCCCCTAGACGTAGGTTCTATCAGATAATGCCTGATGAGTTCATCACTCTTGTCTGCAGACTTATTTTGAATGTTTTGCGGCACCGAGGCTACCCTTAACGCCATACCAAATGCCCCTGGAAAGGAATTGGAGTCTCGAACGATGAAGCTACCAGGTGCCTGAGTTCTCAATATATTGATAGCTGAAAAAGATTCAAAAAAGCAATAATATATTTCTTCCCAAGATATGTAAAATTCTGTACGTACTTCGAAAGTACGTTTGGTACAAAACGAGCGTAGACAGACAGTGCAATGAATATATTGTGGTTGATTGGGGATGAACTTACCATCTTCTCTTGAGATTGTCGGCTTGTACCAAAACTTCGAAGTATCCCTCACGAACTTGACGTTTGCTAGCGCGACCTCGATGGGCGGTTCGCCGTTAGAATTTACAGAACTCCTTCGGGAATTCCCGTAATACAAGGTGACAGGTGACGTGGATCCATTGTGAGGCGTAGTGGGTACACTTTTCGGACTGAGGCTTTCGGAATAATCCGACCTGTATCCCGAGGCCGAAACACTTCTGTGGGCTGTTTGATGGTGGCCATATTCCGCCATAGGGCTGTCTGTTACGTCATGTGGAGACGTTGGTCGTAGGTCCTTCCTAAGATTGAGGAAATAGAATGTAAATTACGACATAAAAAATTCCGAGCAATGTATGGATCATTCTTGGAAATTGAAATAAAGAGAGGTGCGATGTGCATTTTTAAAAAGAATACGATCGATATCTTATTTATTTTAATTTATAAAACAATGAAATAATATCGAAATAATATCAATATTTGTCAGATTTGATTAGGTGCTTTAATTCAGGAAACATGCACATATCAAATATAGATTACACGTAGCAGAATTTTTGAAATGTAATAGTTGCATTTCAGAGGAGAGTTTGACGTGATGAAGATATTGATTATAGTAACATTTATTTTCTAAATGAAGCTATTAGTTCCTCTATTAGAAATCCATAAAATCGATTTAAATTCGAATGTTCGAACAATTCAACAGATAATCAATGCTATCTCGCCAATGAGAAACTCCACATTCTTAAATTCAGAGCAAATCTCCTCAATTGTTACACGAAGAGATGTAAGAAGATGGACATATTGAAACGTCGCAGGCTGTTATTGAAATGTTCAGAATGGAGAAATGTCAAACGATGGAGGCTATAAGATGTTGAAGGTTGTATTTAGCCGGAAATACTTCTTTGGGAAATTTTTCCACAGCCTACACAACACACCATAAAAGAAGAACTATGGCATAAACAAAATATAATCAACATAGACAAAAACTGATTTGATGAATTGTCTCCTAATAACTGTTCTCTCTCATACTTGTAGCTGTTTCGCTGATCCATTACCATTGACAGAGAAACAATGAGGAATGATATTTTAACAAGAAGTGCAGTTTCTTTAAATTATAGGTCCACCCTGCAGAGGTGTGAGAAGATGAAGGTTTAAAGAAACAGGTTGTACTTGACAGAAATAATTCGTCGGTTAACGCTTTCACAGCTTGTTCTGATATGAAGACTTTAGGCACAGAGAATTTCAAAGAATCATTGAAAGAAAATGAATGAAAATTTCTTGAAGAATCGTCTGGAATGAAGCAATCTTTCAACAAGAGGTAAACAGTTCTTTTTATAAGACAAGAAAAAACTAAGACCATAGGAACTTCTGGAAAAGAATTCTCCAAGACAATAGTAGGTTTTTCCAATGTTTTCACAAGGAATGAGAGTTGAGAGGAACAAAACAACAAAAACATCAAATGACAACACCTATCATGCTTAAATATCGCTCGAACAGTACATGCAGAAAAGCTCACTTATTAATACGATGACATAAAATGTTCCAGCAGACATGTGCTGCTAATAGATGACACTATACATACATAAATAAGGTGAATCAAGAAAATTCGGCATGCGTTACAACAGCAAAGGCTTAGTTTTACCTGTTAGGGGAGAGCGACCACTTCTTGTGAATTGTATTCAGTGGGTAACTCAACCGTCTAGAAGTACAAAAAGTTTTTTCTTAATAAAAAAGATTGATTCGGCGTGTTAAAAAACACCAAACGGAGTCGTCTGTTATTATTGTTAACAATATCACACATCTCTTAGTCAGCGAAGGCATAACACAAGTGCTGATCAATTTCATCGTCAAAAATACTCAATATGCACAGTAGTGCTAAAATAGGGTGATATTTTTGATATATATTACCTCAAGCCTGTTGCAAGAGTGACGCTCCCTGATATCTATATTCTAAGGTATGAAGTATATAAGCAAAGCGAGATTAATATCTTCTATTGGACACATAATAATTGAAATATAAAAGGAAATATAACTAGGATAATTATCTTAGAAAGCGAAATTCATCAAATAATTCATCTGTTAGGGGCGTTAGGGCTGGCTAACGAAGTGGCGTCATCTCGATTTGTTTCCATTCAACTTTATAGAGCAGAACGTTAAAAACATTAAGATGGCTATTGCAGTCCTACCAGGACAATTATATAAAAAACGAAATTGATCATATAATTCCTCTGTTAGGGCTGTCTAATGAAATTGCGATATCTCGATTGTTTCCATTCAATATTATAGGGAGAACGTTAAAAACATTAAGATGGCCATTGCAGTCCTACCAGGAAAATTATATGAAAAAACGAAATTGATTATATAATTCCTGTTAGGTTTGGCTAACGAACTTGCGACATCTCGATTGTTTCCATCCAACTTTATAGTGGAGAATGTTAAAAACATTAAGATGGCCATTGCAGTCCTATCAGGAAAATTATATGGAAAAACGAAATTGATTATATAATTCCTGTTAGGGCTGGCTAATGAAGTGGCGACATCTCAATTGTTTCCATCCAACTTTATAGTGGGGAATGTTAAAAACATTAAGATGGCCATTGCAGTCCTACCAGGAAAATTATATGAAAAATCGAAATTGATTATATAATTCCTCTGTTAGGTCTGGCTAATGAAGTTGCGACATCTCGATTGTTTCCATCCAACTTTATAGTGGAGAATGTTAAAAACATTAAGATGGGCATTGCAGTCCTACCAGGAAAATTATATGAGAAATCCAAATTGGTTATATAATTCCTGTTAGGGCTTGCTAATGAAGTGGCGACATCTCGATTGTTTCCATGCAACTTTATAGTGGAGAATGTTAAAAACATTAGGATGGCCATTGCAGTCCTATCAGGAAAATTATATGGAAAAACGAAATTGATTATATAATTCCTCTGTTAGGTCTGGCTAATGAACTTGCGACATCTCGATTGTTTCCATCCAACTTTATAGTGGAGAATGTTAAAAACATTAGGATGGCCATTGCAGTCCTATCAGGAAAATTATATGAAAAAACGAAATTGATTATATAATTCCTGTTAGGTTTGGCTAACGAACTTGCGATATCTCGATTGTTTCCATCTAACTTTATAGTGGAGAATGTTAAAAACATTAGGATGGCCATTGCAGTCCTATCAGGAAAGTTATATGAAAAAACGAAATTGATTATATAATTCCTGCTAGGTTTGGCTAACGAACTTGCGACATCTCGATTGTTTCCATCCAACTTTATAGTGGAGAATGTTAAAAACATTAGGATGGCCATTGCAGTCCTATCAGGAAAATTATATGAAAAAACGAAATTGATTATATAATTCCTGCTAGGTTTGGCTAACGAACTTGCGACATCTCGATTGTTTCCATCCAACTTTATAGTGGAGAATGTTAAAAACATTAAGATGGCCATTGCAGTCCTACCAGGAAAATTATCTGAAAAATCGAAATTCATCATATATAATATTATCTAGGTAGTGCTGCAATGACCATCTTAATGTTATTAACGTTCTCCGCTTTGAGGTTAAGTGGAACAATAGAGATATAGCAACTTAGACAGCCTGAACAGGAGAATTAAATTATCAATTTTTCAGATAATTGACCTGAGCATACTTATTGTATAATAAGATATATGCGAAAAAGATACGGAGAGTTTGATTTATCATATTAAAACATGTTCTGATGGCCTCAGCAATACAAAAGGTAACAGTTATAATTAAATTCAAATTTTGATACTGACCTTTGGGTCGTAGGACTTTTTGGAGGTAATCGTTCTGGTCGAAGGTCAAAATGTACAGTGGGGGTCGAAGCGTTGGTGTACGGCGTCCTGACATGTACGGGAAACGCCGGAGTTTGCGGCCTGGTTGTCGGCGACGAACCGTTCATGTGGTTCGGACTGTTCGGCTCGTAGAGGGGTTCCATCTTCCAGGTGTTGATAGTCTCTTCTTTTTCGCGGTACTGAAAAACGATAGGATCGAGGATGAGCTAAGACGGTTTAGATTTTGATCAGCTGGTGGTTGTTAAACACGCTTAATATCAAACACACTTAAAAAGCGAGAAAAAAAACTTCAAAACTTTTAATATATACCCTTCGATAAATCCATTTTGATCATTCAAAACTCATAACTGCAGATTCCAACTTACTTTTTTCTCAGACGATCCTATAGTGAACATTAACATAGTTTGAATGAAATATTAAAAATAAATATGATTTTACTCTTTCTGCATATTCTAGGATAGTATTTTTACAATCAAAATATAACTTAATTCAAGATTATATATGTATAATTAGAAAAACCACGTTATCAAATTATTTAAATCACAAAAATAAAAAATTTTCACCTACCTGTCTACTATTACCGATACTGCAAATATTAATTTGCTTGAAAATGTAGTAGTAATACGAAAATGCAGTCTCAAATAATAAAAATTAAATTAAAAATAGTCATAAAAACAAAGAAAATTGTTTCTCATTTATATTTAAAATGTATTATGCCATCAGACGATTATATCGAAAAATCTAGTTCTTCATGATTGATTACACGTTGTGAAACTGATGAGAGAGAAGCAATCAAATAGATCGTGAAATTTTCAGTGCCTGGTTATAATTTATGTAGTCGAAAGAATGGTTTATAGAGCAAGATCCCAGAGCCGCCAGACGTTACTTATTTTCTCAGAAATAATATTTGTGGGATGAAGTAGTGTTCGTATGTACTTTCAGTGTATGGATACCTGCTACCTTGTGCCGACGGCCAATTTCCAGGAATCAGGTGCTAAAGATGGAAAAAAACTCAACTAACTTTTTTTATTTTCTCAGTCTTGATTTTTATATATGATACTCTGGGAACTATTTCAATACCTTATGCAAGCAGCCAGAGCGATCGTATGGGCCAAACATCCCGCCAGACACAAATAAAGTATCCCTATGAGTTTGACAGTATGAGCGAAATGTCATAATTTGCTCATTTCTTTTTTTAACTCGAGGGACCTACAGTTTAACGCCGATTCCGAACGGCCAATGGGCTTGTAAACTATGTACATTACCCAACAATTTTTAATCATAAATAATCATAAATAGAATTTTCATTTCACAGAAGCGCATATTACGAATAATTTTCAAAGTGAAACCACGCGACTTTTGTAGGCTTTTATTTATTGAGAAGAAAATTTTGACTACTCCTTGTATTTATATTTATAAATGTCTGATACATGTTAAACTCCATGAATCAGAATTTACAAAGTTAAATAGTTTCCATGATTATAATACTAGACATGCAGAATTGTTGTTCATACCTAAGCATAGTACGGCTAGGTTTGAAAAATCACCAGCCTATCAGTGTATCAAATTGTATAATCACTTACCGCTAGTGCTTAAGAGTCTTGGCCTTACCAGGTTTAAGAAAGTTTTAAAGTCGGTACTTCTCAAGAAAGGATATTACAGTGTTAGAGAGTACCTGGCTGATAAATTTATTTTGTAATATTAGTTTAACTTGACATGTCCAATACATTACAAAATGTCAAAATGGATGTAATAAAATTATTATTATTATTATTATTATTATTATTAACCACTAAATTCCGGACATACACAATACCCTAGAGCGAGGTGGGACTCGAACACACAATACTCGGTTGACAAACGGTATAAGGCGGTTCACCTTACCGCTGGTCTACCGATGCCTCAAAATAATAATATAATAATCATTTAAGCGCGATAGTGATTATCTATACGCGTCGATTCCCCTTTTATACTTACTGTCATGACATTTCACTCATACTGTCATACTCACAGGGACACTTTATTTGTGTCTGGCTGGATGTTTGTCCCATACCTGGCCTGGCTGTTTGCGGAAGGTATCGAAATAGTTCCCTAAGTATCATGTATAAAAATCAAAACTGAGAAAATAAGAAAAGTGAGTAGAGCTTTTTCCATCTTTAGCACCTGATACCTGGAAATTGGCCGTCGGCACAAGGTAGCAGGTATCCATACACTGAAAGTACATAAGAACACTACTTCATCGCATACATATCATTGCTGAGAAAATAAGTAACGTCTGGCGGCTCTGCGATCTTGGACTATTACGAGAGCACGAAAATCGCGGAGGATTTATGCTTTGGGGTTAGTACCTGACATGCGATGGATGGCGAACTATTATTTGGCTGGTCTATCTTAGCGCACAAGCTATCAATGAGGGTGTTCAGTGCGTCAATGCGGCTATTCGTGCTATCTGGTTCTAGATTAGAATCCCACTCTATACCCACCATGCCGGAGTTATTTTGATGTTGGGGACTGTTGTTAGTATGCTGCCTGGCGTGCTTATTGTGCTCCACCAGGGACAAGAGTCCGCTATCTATAGGGTGTTCCATCCTCGAAGGCGATCGCACGTCCGTAGTATTTACAGCAGCTCGAGGCGGTGGCGGGGATGACGCCACGTTCTGCAAAGTTGGAGGTTAGAATTAGGGATGGTACGTGTTAATATTTCGGTCGGGGAAACAATTTCGACTTCTATTTACGGATATTAAGATGACGTTAGCGTTTTTGAGATGTTGGGAGAGTTTGTAGTTTTATTTTCGAAGATGTGAAAGGAGATGAATTTTTTAGTGGATAAGAGATAATTATTGAAAATGTAGATACCTGTAATATAATTAACCAGAAGTTTTAAAACTTTTAGAGGAAAATACGTGGCTTGATTCCGCTATATTTACTCGACATATATGTTTTGGGCTATTAATCCATTATAAGAGTTCTCTAACAGTCTTCAAAACGTAACAATCCATCTGTTATATGCTTTAATCACTTTAATGAGTAAGGATTTCCTAAGGTGGTGTATTTGGTCTTTAGTGATGGGTAGGTATTAATATAAATGTAATATCTCCGGATTATTTAAATCTATAAAATCATGATTCTTTATGCAATGTTGCGAAATACCAGTGACCTTATAGGTCAATAATAAGGCGACAAACTGTCTTTGAAAAATCTGGTGTATATTGATTAAAATGTTTTGATTGTGATGCATTTTATACTGATAAAACTGCTAGAAACATCGTTTCTACGACGATTGGACGATTAGGGATTTAAGTAATTCGAAGATTTTGTATTTATTGAACCATGGAAAGTGGAAGGACCTTTTAGAAGATCCCCTTTTACGTGGACCAGCTCCTGCAATTTACTCATCACTAATTACCAAGTAGACCTTAGAATATTCCTACTCATTGAAGCTTCAATATATATAAATAGGTAAATTGTTGCATTTTCAAGCCAAGCGTATTCTTTTATTTTTAAACAATGTTCGACCAAGTGCTCAGCAAGCAGTCAATTGTAGTTACTTCTAGAGGCAATTTCTCCAGAGTGACATCTTGTAACTTCAAATAATCCTGAACTTTGCAGCACACAAGTGAAACTCAAGAATTTCATAATCAGCTCCTGATTTTCAACAACGTAGTTGTTGAAAAAATATTTCGAAACAGAGTTTCGTTATAATGGTACATAAAAAGTTCAAAATCACATTTCGAATCAAAATTTTATAAAAAGATGACGTAGCTTGGAAGGACCCTATATTTTATTGCTAATAGTGGAAATGCAGATATAATCAAATCCTGATTTCAATTTTTGGACAAAATGAATTTTGGAAAACAGTTTAAGAATTGTAGAAGAAAGTTTGTTTTTAAACAATAAAAGAATACAGTGACCTGGAAACACTATTAAAAAGGTTTTATAGAATTTTGATACAGACGGAATACGCATTACTTTTTTGTAGTCATAGAGGTAATTTTCCAAGGGAGCAATTCGCCTTTCCACCATATATTTACAAATTCACTAGTTTCATAAAATGAAAATCACTGTAAAAAGTCCTCATTTGGTGCACAACCTTTCTTAAAAGTACTGTGTTGTATTGGGCGTCTAGAGAAACAATTACGCTTACCCTTTCATACATTTTCTTAACGGCCACGAAAGGCCTTTCGTTCTTCAACGAGTAACTTCTGGTAGTATTCGTGTTCTCGGTCTTGGTTCCGTGAGTGGGAGCGTGGTTCCTAATGTTGATGTGAAGAGGTATTGTATAATCGTCGTCATCGTCGGCGAACGCTGTAGTGTCGCTGGTGTAGCCGTCCATCCTGACGCTTGCCGTGTGATGTCGCCTGGACTGTATGCTCCTAAGTTCGGAGAGTAGCCTCGACTCGTGAGGCATTCGCTCTTCGCGTAGCTGTTGCTCTTTGCGCTCTTTCAGTTTGAGCTGTTGCTTCTGGAGCCAAGTGAGGTGGTTGTTGTCGTTGGTTGTAATACTGTATCTGGAAAGAAAGAAGTACCATGATTGACATAAAAAGAGAAACAGTGTCATGGGACACCAGGTAGGAACGAAGTTCCTTCGGATAATATAGAAGGACCACAATTTGCGAAAACGAAACATGTACGTGTCGGAGCGCACGACAGAAGTGATAACTTATACTAATCCAAGTTAAAATAATTAATATTGAAATGTGGGGCTGAGAGCTATTACGAGATTGTAAATAAAAAAATGAAAAAAGCCATGAGTCACCTCTGGGATTCGAACCCAGAAATACGGCACACCAGGTTCAGTACTTAGACCACTCGGTCGTCTACGCAATGTAAGGTATAGATGCAAGAGTGTATATAAGGAGAGGGTAACGTATCGCCACGCTATATAATCGAATATAAACCTACAATACGTAGTCATTATTTTATGGAACAAATTTGTAAAGCTTTATCTTTTCATTATGCCATATCTGATTCCTATCGTAATCTATTCTTTTATGCATATAACTTATAAAAAATTATTTCGATGTTTCACATCTGACGTTTTCGAGTTGCTTGTACATGGAAAAAAAAAAAGGAAACACACGTGTTTCATTCCTCCCTGAAGTATGTGTCAGGGAGGCGGGCAGCTTGAGTTTGGGATTAACTCCTTCAGCCAGATCAGAGGATACACTTGTATGTACAAGTGCATTAAGGATAGGTGAGACGGGATATTTATGGAACATAGGAAGTGTGGGTAGGGTTCAGAGGATTAATACTGGCCCAGCATTCGCCTTATAAGTTTGCAAGCAGTGACTTACATTACCATGAGGAAACCTCTGAAAAAAACTCATGGCAGACCAGTCGGCCCCGGGGTTTGAACCCGAGACCTCCCAAATACTAGCCAGCGTACCTAACGTACTCAACTAACTAGCTTGTTGCTTGTACATGAATTAATGAGTACATATAATGCATTGGCGATTGACGTGGCGGAGTGGGATCAGAAAGAGAAGGGATGAGAGAACGGAAAGAGAGAGGGAGAAAGAGAAAGGTATACAATATTCACTTGCGTTAATTGAAAGCGTGACTTTCGTCAGTCTATTTTCGTCACACTTTTAGTCTCGCATATTTTTCAGTTTGGTCGCGCAGCGAAATCCTTATCACCTCAAAGCCTGCCGTAAGGAACTTTGTTCCAATAAGACAGTAAACGCGGTCAGATCTTCATTGAAGCTCATCAGTCAAACTGATGAGCGTAGAAATTGAAGATTGACGATGGTACTTGCAAAAATTGATGTAAACGTCTAATTATTGAAATTTTCCTCATCTGACAAATTACTTGGGGAAAGGTAATACTGCAATGTTTCATCAATCAATGTCTCGTCAGTGACACTGATGAATGATTCACATTGGAAAATATATTATTGTCACAATATGCTACCTTATACTTATTTTTGTAACGGTTCGAGCTAGTCGGATTTATCTGTTGATCTATTGTGTGTTTGTACTTTCTAATAAATACGGATTGATTGGCTCGACTTGATTTGAAATTAATCAAATCAAGAAGCATTGTGACACAAGATAATTGATTATTATATTGTATATCTCCGAGGAGAATTGTTTCAACGCCGCAGTATAGTTACCTGAACAGTTCAAATATATTATTGAATATTGAACTTTAAGACAAAAACAGCAGAATAACTACAATTTTTTTGATATTTCAACTTATCAATGAAAGTTCCAATTATATTATCAAAGCATCCATATTCAGTTCTTTAATGAAGTTATTGACTCTGTGAAATGAGTTTTTGTCCACGACTGTACTATAAATCATTCATTATATATAAAGTGTAACACTACCTATTATTCACTAGTGAATAATGGTTCATTATTCACTGCATGACGTCACACTTAGGACGTATATCTAAACTAGATAACATCGTTTACATTGTTATGATATTATTATTGTTAGATTTTAAAACATTGATTTATCTATAGATTAAATTTTAATATAAATGAATAAATCCAAAATTATCTATTTCATTTTTATCAGAGTGAAAGAAAGGAATGGAATCGATGTCAAGTGAAATAGTTGACGTTTACGTGAGTATGCAGTTTTCAGTGAACACAGAAAATGTTATGTCAACGCTTTGGATAACTATTTTTATTGTTGAAAATGCAGATTATTACTAATTTTTTCGAGGAAGTCGTGGACAAAGTATAGTATTCTACTCGCAAAAAATTACAATTTTTCACTCGGGTGAATTGCGACACGAGCCGCAGGTGAGGTTTTCACCCTCGTGAAAAATAGCAATCATTTTGTGCTCGTTGAATAATACACTATTATTTCGTGTATAACATTGAAAAATATATGATAAGTTATCAGTGACATTAACGTTATTGCACTAAAAATGGAATGAATAGATAATTATGACGTAGTAAGAAATATCATCTTCAATTTTTTTGTTTCTCAATTTTTCGTCAACATTTTTCTTGGTGGAATCCGTATAACATTATATAAATATCTATATATATATATATATATATATATATATATATATATATATATATATATATATATATATATATATATATATATATAGATACCTATATATTTGAATTTTTCTCGCCTGTGTTGTATTGCCATATAGTTACTCGTCTTTTTTTTCAGCAATAACAGGCCATTTTTATTAGAAAAATTAGCCAAGTGCGGACTCGCGCACGAAGGGTTCCGTACCATGGACTATGCCCCCCTTAAATATTCATAAATAAATATAATATAAAAATACAACTGAGTATTTTGTGAATATTTCACGTGCCTACCTGTTATTGATTACATTATTGATATCGGGAAAAAAAGGGCAATAAAATCGCGTTTGTTGTATGGGAGCCCTTCTTAAATATTTATTTGTCCAAAATTTGCGGCATAAACGGCTGAATCTTTTGATTGCGCTGGCTTAGGAGTTTGACACACAGCTCCAAGGGGTAGTAGACCTGAGTATTTGATATAAATTCCAGCTTGATACCTTCATGCGTTCCTGAGAGAAAGGGTCTTGACAGACAGACAGACAGACAGACGGACAGAGAGACAACAACGTGATCCTATAAGGGTTCCGTTTTTTCTTTCGAGGCACGGAACCCTAAAATGAACTGTGGAGTTAACAAAGATAAACATCTCATTGAAAGAATTAACTTGTACGACATCATCACATACCTATACTATCATTGAAAAAAAATCTCAATTCACTGAAAATTCAAAATTAACCGAAAATAAACCCATCAACATAAAACTAATACAGTCCGATTCGTACGCCGCAAGTATGAATTGTCGTTACCATTATGTCATATGTCGTCGAGAACTTCCTCGAGTTAGCAGTACACACTAACGAACAGTTAATTCATCCTTCGATGTCTAACTGCCAAGTAGTAGTCTCTCCAAATTGAGAGATATACCGGGAGAGGAGCAGATTCTTGAGAAGTTCAACGACTCTGGCGATATTCTCGCAACGCCGTTTTTGAATTAGACACAAGAATGCCTATGCAGAAAAATGTCCCGATGCGGAATTCATGAAAACGTGAAAGATCTCGCGATTTCACACAGTTATTTGTTGAATAATATGAAAGATTAGAATATGAGGAATTTTCTAAATCAAAATATGCTTTATTGTCTTTAAAATTCATCTATTCATTGACAAAGCGAAAAATATAAGAATTAAACACATCCCCTAAGGGCAGGGCCGGATTAACTGTGTCCGGGCCCCTAGGCAACAACCCTGTTCGGGCCCCAGGTATTTTCAAGTTGATAAAAGGATGTAAGTAACTTCCAGATGATCGACTCCAGGTATCCTGTTACTTCAAAGTCTCATGTGATATTGCAACTACATGGTTACTTTGCCTTGATGCTGCAGCATCCCCTTACCTGACTCGTTAGCTTTACTGAAAAAGTCTTAATGAATAGGTTATAGATAAGTGATGAATGATGATCCAGGTTGCATGATGGGTTAGGAAATATGAATGAGACGGGACGCGGCTATTTTAAATTTGATCTTGTTAAACGCAATAAAATACAATAAACTAAAGAAAACAGTTTTGAGAAGTATAAACTGGAAAAAGTCAACTTCCAAGATATTAATCTTTTTTGTACAGTACAGTTAGTTTGAATATTAACTCTTCTAACTTTTTCAGAAACAAAATCATTTAAAACATCTTGGAAGTGGACCCTTTCCAATACATCATTTTCAATGGCCATTATTGACAATGAATTCAAACGGTTCAGAGACATTCTTGAACGAAGACAGTTCATTATTTCTACTACTAGATACTAGATGGTTCTGTATGTATGAAGTATTTCATCAATTGACAACATGCGTCGAAAGAAAGCAATAATATTGTTCAGGAATTTCATACAAATTTTCAAATAAAACTTTCAGTGTGAAATTTTTTTTTCTTGTTGCGTGCACGGGCAGTTGCCTTATCTGTCTAATGGTTAATCCGGCCCTGCCTAAGGGCCTAAGAGGATGAGTATCACACAGAATAATGGAGTCCTAATGCGAAACATTATTACCAAAACACATCAACCCCAAATTTCCATACAAAATATACACAAACTTTACAACATGATTAACAATATAACTAAACTTTTTAACCCTCTCGGTCACGAATTAAAACTATTGGAGCGAAAAATCTGAAATTTACTGTGATGCAACTTATTATTTTTTGAAAATTTTTTATGTTAAATTCAGATTTTCAAAATGCTCTGTTTGGGCACTATGACATGTCCCCAATTGAGGACATCATGAGCTGATGGAAGACAAAAAATTTTCAGAAATATGTTCAGAGGGTAAAATATTAATATGTTTTATTAAAATAACATTACAGGGTATGGTATTTCATGAATGGTCCATTTTCGAAGTACTAAAATGTATACAATTTAACTTTTGCAGAAATAAAATAAAAGTGCTGTTATATTTACCTAGATGTTGCGTTTACCGCTAGCTCACAATGTCCTCAAATTAGGACACCACACTTTCAAAAATCGCTGATTACAATATGCACAAAAATCACCAAACACAATTACTTTGGAACAAGTCTACACTTATTGTGAACGTGAACAAACAGTTTTCAAACACGTGGTCTAACGAATATAACCAAAAAAAATAAACAGTAGAGCGCTACACTGCTGTCACAGCTACCCTACGGAAACCTATATTTCAAATGAATGAATTTTTTTTCCATCAGCTTGTAGATGGCAGCACATATATTCATTTGGAAGTATATGATGTCCACAACTGAGAACAATGTGACAGAGAAGTAGGAACAAGCGGCACTTCATAGGAAAAAATCCAAAGTAGGTTGTCCTCAATTGAGGACAAGGTGAGCGAGAGGGTTAAGACACCTAGAACAAGTGTTAAAATTTTTCTACGAGCCAATGTCTGTGCTTTTCAATGTGGTCATATCGATCAATCAAGGCTCAGAATAGTAGTCCTCTACAGATGATCTCAAATTTTCACAGCACGTGCATGTCTTAGCTGAAAAATTATCATCGGCCTGTTTCGCCATTAAATCCATCTCAAGTGAATTAGATACGCCATCTACAATAACTCCCTATTTTGCATTGTTCGAATCCCATCTTCGTTATGGACTTCCCTTCTGGGGTCCATGTAATTCTTCACAACTTGACACCATTCTCAAATTGCAGAAGAGAGCAATTCGTTACATGTATGTAAAAGAGAGCGCATTGCAAACCTTATTTCAAGAAAAATAGAACTTTAATGCTCTCTGCTTTATATTTACTTGAATCTGTGTGCTTGATTCGTAAGTATTTTCAAGCCGTACCCTTGGTGTCACAGCACGGGATCTTCGGGACATCATGTTCACCTCCCTAATCCTTCCTCTGAATTAACAAAAGTCCACCATTTACAATGCTAAGAAAATTTACAATCACCTTCCAGATGAATTAAAATCTATAACATCCTTGGCCAATTTTCGGAAACGGACAAATTCTTATTTTCTTGAAAGACCTTAATACTCTATAGAGGACTCCTATTTTGAGCATTGATTGATCGATATGACCAAATTGAATAACACAGGCATCAGCTTCGATTGAGGAGGATATGACACTCTCGGTTCTATTGTAAAGTTTGTATTGAAAGTGAAGGTCTTTTTGACAGAAAATATATTCTATTCCATACAAGAGTTTTTGGATTTTAAATTTCAAACTGTAATGCAAGACTTTTTGGGTTTTAAATATTTTTACCTCTTATTGTGTCTTGAGCCAGTTGCCATTGTTATTGGTGTGATAAAAAATTTTTGGCACTAACTCTGGGTTCTATTGTTTATATTTTGTATGAAAATGTGGTTTGATGTGTTTTTATTGCATGTTTTACATTGTTTAGTTCTTAGATTTTTTCGTTAAATGTATTTTAATTTCTATGTCTTACATTGTTTAGCTTTTCGCTTTGTCGATAAATTGTAGAATTTTAAAGACAATAAAGCGTATTTTGATTTGATTTATATTCTCAAAATGTATTACATCTTCTTCTTCTTTACGTGCCGTCTCCTTTAAGAAGGTTGGCTATCATCATGGCGATTTTTATCTTTGAAGTTGCGGATCTGAACAAATCAACAGAGCTACTGTTGTACCACTGCCTTAGGTTGTTCAACCAGGGAATGCGTCTTCTTCCTATACTTATTTTACCCTGTATTTTTCCTTGTATAATGGTTTGCAACAGTGTATACCTCTCCCCTATCATCACGTGGCCCAGATATTGCAATTTTCTGATTTTGATTGTGTTGATTATTTCTTTCTCCTTTCCCATTCTTCTCAATACCTCCTTGTTCGTTGTTCTGCTCACCCAGCTTATTCTGAGAATTCTTCGATATGCCCACATCTCGAATGCTTCCAGCCGGTCAGTGTCGCACTTCTTAAGCGTCCAGGCTTCCATTCCATATAATAGTACTGGAAATACGTAGCATTTAAGCATTCTGATTTTAAGATGTAGACTAAGATCTGTTCTGGTTAATGCATTCCTCATTTTATTAAACACTGTTCTAACCTTTCCGATTCTTGATCTTATTTCCTGTGAATAATCATTATTGTCATTTACAATTGTTTCCAAGTACTTGTATTTGCAGACTTTCTCCACTGGCTCCCCTTTGATCCATAATGTTTCTCAGTGTTGTTGGTGTTTTGTGATTGTCATGAATTTAGTCTTTTTGGTGTTAAGTGTGAGCCCCCTTTCTTCGCTGATCCGTACTACTAGATCTATTAGCCTTTGAAGTTCTTCCAGGGTTTCTGCTATTAGTACTGTGTCATCCGCGTATCTGATGTTGTTTATAACCTTCCCATTAACTTTCACTCCCGTTGTTTTTTGATTTTCCAGTGCTTCTTGTACTATATCTTCTGAATACAAATTGAAGAGTAATGGTGAGAGCACGCATCCTTGTCTTACTCCACGTTTTATTTTTATCTGTTCTGAAAGTTCATTTTGCATAGAAACTTTGGCAGTCTGTATTACATAAAAATGGGCAATATTCCTGTAACAAACGAATCTATCCTCCTCTATCCGCTTGTGGGAGTCGGACAGGCAGGAAGTGTTTATTGCAACGATTCAAAAATAGCCTCTGGTTGTTTTGATGCGACCATGCCTCAATATTTTCACCGTCTCGGAATGGGCATCTGTCCAAATTAATTAAGTATTCGAAGCTGGACGAGATCTCGCAACGTTCGGAAATCGTATACGACGTCATCTCGAATGTGGAAATATCTGGTCAATATTTATTCGGTTATTATGAAATGCGGTAGCGGGATCTCCGAAAATTGGTGGATCCACGTCCGGCAGCTTCCAGTTGTCATCGTAAATACTTCTTTTTTGACGTAGGTGGACGTTTCACGTCTTTAGTGTCTATTTTCTGTGCGACGAATATCCCAAAGAGATTTGGGACGATTTTCCGTCAAACTACATTTTCAGGATATTCTACTCGAATTCGTAAGATTTATGATGATTTATTGAATTCCAAACGTTTATTGATTAACAAAAACGAAATTTGAATTTACCACGTGTATTATCACAAAAATACTTCTAGTCCAGTCAACGACGGTAAAAAAAGTATAAAACTGTGTATTTATCCCATACAGCACCGATTTGTATGAAAATTTGGATTGAGGTTCTACTTACCATCTAATTCACTACCCTGTGCCAGGGGTTGCTTTTTCTCTGGGGGTGGATGGCACCCCTTCTTGGGGATGAAAATTTTTTTTTTTGAAAATAAGTACGGAAATTGATAAACTGACTAATTCTAAGCAACTTTTGTGCCATGAAGTTCTTTCTTAAAGTCAATACTTTCCGAATTATTCGCGACTGAAATTGTCGGTTTTCAGGCGAAAAAACCTCGTTTTCAGATTCTTTTTCGCCAATAACTGGAAAAATATGCATTCTATCGAAAAACCTGTGGAGAGCAAAATTATAGCTTATAAAAAACAAAGAAAATCGTGTATTTTTGATGTATTCTGACCCAATACAAACGGAATTATTGATTGTCGAAAGTTGATTGGTATTTACCACTATGTGTAGTCATCAATATAATAATACATAATCTAATTTCTACAAAAATGTGCTTTTGGTTTTCCCCCATAACTCGCTTAGTTTTCAAGCAATCAAGTCCTTCACTTTTTAGGTTTTTTTAAGAGCTATAAGCTCATCTAAATAAATTAGAAATTTTTCAACAGGTTCATGCTAAAAGGACTAAAAAAGGTACTTTGCGCGAACACACGCAAGTTTTAAATGGCCATATCTTACTTAATTTTATCCTATAAAAAAAATGAAACGCCAACATTTTCAAATAAGAAAAACATACAATTTCGTACTCCAAAAAATTTTGCGTATCATTAATAGTTTTTGAGTTATTTTGAAGAAAAAGCGATTTTTCGCTAAATTACGAAAATGATTTTCTCTCTTCAAAACCAATTTTTTTCAAATACTCAGAATGTATTATAGAAACATAAATGAAGTGAATTGTAAAGTGTCAACGATTTTTTTCAAATAGGGTGGAAGAGAGGGTGTTATTTTCACTATTTCTTTCCAACGAAAAAATAGGAATCGACATTATTCTCATCATAGCACGCTTAGTTTTGACGCTAGGAACTTTTATAAAAAATGAAAATAAAGGTTTTTTACAAAAAGTTTTATGAGTTTTCGAAAAATGCGTTGGTTATTGGTTATTGTACGTAGAAACTTTCCATTTTGGCGATTGAAAATACATACATTACAAATACACAGTTTGCTTTATTGTTTTATAAGCTATAAATTTGCTTTTCACCTTTTTTTTTTCGATAGAATGCATATTTTTCCAGTTATTCGCGAAAAAGAATCTGAAAACATGGTTTTTATGCCTGAAAACCGACAATTTCACCCGCGAATATGTGGAAAAGTATTGACTTTCAGAAAAAACTTCATTAAACAAAAGTTGCTTAGAATTAGTCAATTTATCGATTTTCGTACTTATTTTCAATGAAAAATTTTTCATCCCCAAGAAGGGGTGCCATCCACCCCCAGAGAAAAAGCAACCCCTGTCACAGTGTAGTATGAAACTGCGATTGCAATTTCGGTCACTTGACCATCATCGGGCAGATTTAGTTAAGAACTGAATACATAATTACAGATTTGCGCTCACGGGTAGGAAAGAATTATTGCAGGTACCTAAATAGACAAGAGGAACTCATTTCGAGAAGGGTTAATCGAAGTGGATTTCCCAAATTGGTACGCAATAATGTTCTTAGAAAAATCATTATTGTTTGAATACACTAAATATAGGAGAATATATCAAGTCAATCTGGTCGTTCAGCAAGATATCTTTTGCATTATGATTGAGTTTAAAAATTTCTAATGTTTCTAAGTAAGTTAGTTTGGTCTTTCCGGTAATTTGTGCATAATTTGGAAGTTATCTATTTGTAGAAACGGGTGGTGGTTTTCACGGCAATGATTGGAAAACGTTGAATCCGTTTTATTTTTCAAAAAAGATTGTTGGTGTTCTTTAAATCTTGTCTTGAACGATCGACCAGTCTGACCTATATACACTCCTTTACATACAGGACAAATCAACTTATAAACTCCTGAACTTTCAAATTTTTAAGTGATATCTTTGGCATTGAATAAAAATCCAGAGAGTTTTGTCTTAGGTTTGAAAGCAATTTTAATATTACATTTAGGTATGACATTAGCAACTTTTTCTGTTAGAGGACAAAATATGTTAAAGATGTGAATGCAAAAAGCGATACTACTCAGCTACTCAACGCTAGGTGAAGGAAACAGTTTAAAATAGTATTAAGAATGTTTACAGAATACTAGTGTTGGGTAGGACACGACATGAAAATGAGTTTGTAAGAGTAGCCTCTTTTTTGTACTGAGCCAGTACAATGTCCCACTTCAAATTACGCGAGGCGTACTGAAGCTCGGCGATACGTTTGAAGTTACGAGTACGAATATGACATTTGATTTTATTGCAGTAGAATAGTTACAGTCTGAACTCTGATTGATTATATATTAATAATCAGTATCGCAAAGTGATATGAAACGATTAGCATAATGAATATTGTTTGTAAGTAGGAAATAAAAATATAAACAATTAATATATTTTGAAGGGTTAGGATATTCAAAAGCAAAACAGTCGCTTTAATACGTGCCTCATAGGATACTTCCTTATCGCTCGACGAGACTCGAAAAGCAATAATTCAATAAATTTGTAGCATGCGTCTCACTTCCTCTTTGTCATCATCCTATAGTTTTACGGAGACGGAAAGTAAGTAGCGCCTAGCGCGACACCCGCGTCATAAAATCTGAAGCAGTACAATATAAAATGTTGAGCCGCTCTTACATTTTGACGTCATGTACGGGACAAATGTACTGCCTCTTGTATGTCCTACTCAACACTACCACAGAGCCAAATATTGGTGGAGAGCTGGGGATTACCATTACCAATAAAAGTTCAAAAGTCCCTTCTTCTTGTGGTGCCGTACCCGGTTTAGGGTGTGGCGACCTCTCTACAACTACTCGTGCTGTGCGTGATACAGCGATACACGAATAGAAGGGACCTACAGTTTTACGACGGTTCCGAACGTCTTTTACAGAGAGGCTTTACTAGGCAGAATACTGCTCGGTGGTTTGCCATTGCCTTCCGAGAGGTGGCTCCGCATAAATTCGTTGGTTCGGCCGGGATTCAATCCCCTGACCTTCTGTTCAGTAGCCCAACTCACTGACCACTGAACTACGGAGCCACTCCGTGATAAAGTCCCTATCGATCCTATATGTGCTAAAAAAGTTATTCGGGGTCAAAGGTCCAAATTTGAGGTTTTTTGGATTTTTCTCGGAAACAGTGAGTTTTATCATAAAAAAAACTCAGACCAAAGTTTTAGATCTTAAAATTCTCTATAAAAATGGTCTTCATGATTTTTTTCCCAAGAGTTACCATTTCTGAGATATCGCGATTCTAAGAGTCACATTATACATGATATACACATACAAGCCACGTATATACAATCAGGCACTTAAGACAAGTATAAATACATATTTGTGTCACTTTTATATATATTATACTATTCTAGAAACAGCTAGGACTCCAATGGATAAAATTATTTATTTTCTGAAATCTGGAAGGACCCAACACTGAATACTGTACTCTATGAGTAAAGTGAATAGAAGCATACTACAAATTCGTTAGGATTCACGTTAAGTGATGTACAATATATTGTACACTGTGAGTGAACGGGTTAACCAAGCGATATGAAAGAAAACACATTCAATTTAATTGGCTCCATCAGGGCCGTAGCCAAGGGGGCGGGCCCCCTCTGGAATTATTTAAGCCCCCTCTGGAAAAGATACCAGAATTATTACAAACAAAAAATGTTTATATCTGCTTCAAAACATAAAACTAGCTTATTTACCAACAAATCTACCTAATTGTGAAGATATTCTATTGGGACAAAAGAAAGTGGCAGCCCAGAAAATTTTGGTCCTTGGACTAGATTCAGAATTATAGCAGGACTAAAACTTCTTATCTGCCGAAAAACATTTGAATGCGAGGGCATGCGTTTGATTAATTCAAGTGAAAGTACTTCAACAAAATCCACACATTTTCCTTAAAGTTCTTGAACCTCTTCAGATAAAATATTATTAGCCGTTAATTCATTTTCAAACTCAGCATATTATATTTTACGTAAGTGGAAATAGAAACACAACTAAAAACGATTAAGCGCAAACAAGTGACGAAGCAAGAGACAGAATATTAACTTCGTTGTCCATTCATAAGCTATTTGTTTCATTTATTTAGAGTTTTCTATGAAAGATTTTTTATTTATTATTTTTTATCAGAATCAATTATTTTCATTTTTCCAAAATGTTTTTTAATGAATATTTGTTTTCCATTATACTTTTCTAGGTAAAAAGACAGAAAAATCTGTATATTCCTGTCTTTTATTCACATATATTTATTTTAGTACTTTGTAAAAATAAACCCCCTCAAGAATTTATTTAGCCCCCTCTAGAAAGCAGTGCTGGCTACCGCCATGGGCTCCATCCAAATTCGAACACACATTTCCCTTGTGAGAATCATTGCGGTGGAAACGAAAATCAATTACCAACCAATCAACGAATAAAAGAAAGAGAGAAATTCATGACCAGAGCAAATCAAAGTGATGGATAACATTAAGATAACGATTGAAAATTTGTTGCTGTGGCGATCAGACCGATGGATACGGTGCTATAAAATGCGTTCGTTAAATTTTTATTCGTTCGAATTTCCGATAGTTCGAAATTGAAATCCAAATTATACGTTAGTTATCGGGAATTAGCCGTTTAACCTCTTCGTTAATTACTCCTCTGAAATGGAGTTTGCTACTGGTTAGTCATCGATAATTATTGAAACGAAATTAAAATTTGAATAATATATTACGAAATGATATAAAACTTATCGAGGAGCTTTATATTTGTTGCATCTGTGATAGGACGATCGTTTTAAAATAGTGATTATTCGATCAATTATACAAGGTGTCCCAGATGCAATTTTTCACCTGAATATTTCGATCAATATGAAAAATTTTGAAAAAATTCTATCGTAGCGAGCTGCATTAGAAAAGCAGGTGTTCATAAGGTATCCAGTTTTAAAAATCTATTCATTCAACTAGGATTTTTTTCCAAATAAAAAAAAAAAAATTTGCGCCCTCTATCGTGTAAACAAAATTTATTTCCTCCAATTCGTACCAAAACCAATCGCATCCAAGATATTATACGAAACTACCTGCTTACAAACTTTCAACCCTATTGCTCCAAAATAGCTCCCTTTATCTTGTTAACAAGATATATTTCCTCCCCCGGGGAGTTAACCCCCAACCAATTCGAACCAAAACAAATCCCATCCAAGATATCATACGAAACTACCTATTTATAAACTTTCAATTAATATATATATATATATATATATATATATATATATATATATATATATATATATATATATATATATATATATAAATATATATATATATGTATATTATGTATATATATATATATATATATATATATATATATATATATATATATATATATATATATATATATATATATATATACATATATTGTAGAATTTGATTTGTTTGATTCACAAACTCGATTTTCAGTTAACAATATTATTCATAAAAAATTCACCAAACAGCAAATAAAATTAAATTACCTTCGTGGTAGCAAACCGGTATCAGAAAAAAGGAAAAAACCAACTAAATTTTCACAACATCAGTTTTTCGAAAAATTCACTAATTTATCCAATACTAATTTCGATAGTAAGGAAGTGAATTTATTGCAAAAAGGTTTCAAACACAATATACAACCAACTCATTCAACACGTCACTTCGAAAAACTCGGCGTAGATTCTGAAATAGTTGTTAGAAATTTGCCTGATAATCCACTTGTAAAACACCTAGCTTCTAATATTATTAAAAATGAGCATAACAAATACAACGACAATTTATCAGAAATGTCCATTGTAAAATCAATCAAACAAAAAACACTCTCTAATGATATCATTTTCACCAAAGCTGACAAAGGTAATACAGTTATCGCTTTGAATAAGTGTGATTATTCACGTAAAACTTTAGATTTTTTGAACTCCGGTAATTATAAGTTACTAAAACATGATCCAACCAGTAAATTTCAGAAAAATTTAAAATTAGCTATCGATAACATAAACATTCTTATACAAAATAAAGACAAGTATAAACTCATTGTTTCAAATCCTTTGGTACCACAACTTTACTCTTTAATTAAATTACACAAACCAGGCTATCCAATCAGACCAGTAGTGTCATTCACTACAGCACCTTCAGTGTTTTTGTCGCAGTTTCTAATAGAAATAATTCAAAATTATTGTAAATTTCAGCCTTAATTCTCTATCAAAAACTCTTACGATTTAGTCAATAAAATTGAAAATATTCAATTGCCACTTAATTCTAAATTTATGTCCTGGGATGTAGTTAATCTTTTTCCAAGTATACCACCCAAGGTTCCTTTAACCCTAATAGAAAAGTTACTTAATAGCAATTTTGTTAATCCTTTCATCAAATCAGATATATTGTCACTTTTGGAATTATGCCTGGAACAGAATTATTTTAGTTTCAATGATAAGATTTACAGCAGTACTGAAGGCTTAATTATGGGAAACCCGCTGAGCCCTTTGTTGGCTGAAGTATTCATGGATAATTTGGAACAGTTAATTCATAATCATCCTGTTAGTCGACAATTCGTTTATTGGTTTAGATATGTGGATGATATTATTTGTTGTTTCACTGGTACTCTTAGACAACTAGACTGCTTTCAGACATTCATCAATACTTTACACCCTAATATAAAATTCACTTTAGAGATGGAAAAAGATAACTCGATTAACTATTTGGATTTGAAAATAACAAAAGTAGATAACAAACATAATTTTTCAATTTTTCGCAAACCATCGCACACTGATAGCGTCATACATAGTACTTCCCTACATCCTTTCCAACATAAAATGGCAGCTTTCAATAGTATGGTACATCGTTTAGTAAATATTCCACTTTCAAATGCCAATTTTAACATCGAGAAAAATATAATTAAACAAATTGCCGTAAATAATAATTATGATCCCAATATTATAGACAATATGATAGATAAAAAGTTTTTCAAAAATGCGATTAACCAGGTGTACCCCCTTACTAAAAATAATATCAAATACAACAGCCTCACTTTCATCGGAAATTCAAGTAAAAAACTTAAATCTCTCTTATCTAAGCACAACATTAACATTGCTTATCGTACCGGTAATAATTTAGGAAATCATATAAAAAATAATAAATCCAAAGTTCATAAAGATAATAAATCAGGAGTTTATAAAATTAATTGTGGCGATTGTGATAAGTTTTACATTGGTAGAACTTTCAGAAGTTTTCAAACTAGAATTTCAGAACACAAACGTAGCTTTGTTAATCAGAATTCGGATTCACATTATGCAAACCATTTAATCCAAGAAAATCACACATTCAATTTCGATTTTAAAATATTAAATACTGAAAGTAAGGGAATTAAACTTAATTTTTTAGAATCATTACAGATAAATAAATACAAGCATTCCGGTCTCCTATTGAATAGCCAAATCGATCATACTTCAAGCCCCCTTCTTAATCTTTTCAAAATTACCGAACTACCTGACTAGCAGTTCAGAATTGGTTTTTCCTTTTCTAATAATTACTTGTAACCATCTTTGTATTTACCCCTTCTACATAATTTGTCATTTCTTGTTTTCGATACAAGAGAGAATCATAGTTAGTTTGCCATTAGCATCTGAAGAAGGTGAAGTTCCACCGAAACGTGCGTCATGCGTTATTTCTTATAATAAATGTGTAAATTGTTATTTTTAACCATTGTTTTAATACATATATATACATATATAATATATATATATATATATATATATATATATATATATATATATATATATATATATAAATATATAAATATATATATATATATATTATATATATATATATATATATAATATATATATATATATATATATATATATATATATATATATATATATATATATATATATATATATATATATATATATATATATATATATATATATATATATATAATCATTTGAATTAGTGTCCTCTATAGTAAATCAATTATATGTTGAGAATTTATATAGTGTTTATATTTAGCAACGTTTCGAGGATAAGTTTCATCTGCTTCCTCAGGCCTCTATAAAACTTGTCAATCCATCAGTCATCAAAAAAAAAACTAATTTTTTTTGGTCAATTTATCGGAGAAAAACGTTACTTTTGAATAAAAAAAAAAGTTGCATACCCTTAAACTGGTTGCAAACTTGACAGGTGATATGAAATAATGTATTTAATACTTTTCCAAGTTTGCAGAACTTTTAAAATTTTTTTCACGAGCATACAGCAAAATTCGATGTTATTGCATTTTTAACAATGTTCCGGACTTATCTCTTTCCCGACCATACATTAAAGTTTGAAAACCTTTAGAATTATTTTCAATTGATTAGGCCCATACACACGGACGTTGATGTCTTAACACATCAACGTGCATCCAAGAACGTACAACCAATAACGTTAAAGTTTTTGAATGCACACTCCGGATGAACGCCGCGTTGATGTTTTCTGAATCGCTTGAATTATTGAATGCGCATTCAAATGAACACGTGCATCTCTCAACGTGTGGAGGCGATTCACCGATGTTTGTGCATTCTTAAAGCAGTGGTTGCGGTTAATCTTTATTTTTATTTCTATTTTTCTTTTCAAGAGCATAAGTACACGCCACTGTCACAAGAGCTAAACATTCTTCTTCGAACAAAACTATGGTTTTGTTCGAACGTGTGTACGCAATCTGCTTGCACGTTTTTGAATGCACGGTGATGTATTAACACATCAACGTCCGTATATAGCCCGCTATTATCTCATCTGACTGGCCTCGTGAATGAAGTCGCGGTATCCTCTCAAGAAACAAGCGATAAAAAGCTAGTACGTACATCGGCGATAGTACCGAAGGTAAAGATGAAATCCCATTAACGCCGACCTTGAACTTCCGCTAAGTCTCTCCGTGCACCACAATCGATAACCATCTGTCGCTGAACAAATCCTCGCGGAACCAGACTAATTCTGCCGGAAAAAAAAGTCTCGTTCGAAGAGCAAATTTCGAGAGCGGACAAGGTGCGTTTTCGTCGTGACGACGTCCTGGAGCGCTCGGACGAGCTAAAAACGCACTTTTCGTCGCCATATGACGCGTAACCTACATATCTCCGAGGTTTTTCCTCTAGCGCTGCCGCTGTTGAATGCGCGAATTCTTAACGGAACTTGTCCTCGAGATCGCAACGGACGAGGAGCTTTTTCGCCGCTACCGTTTTCGGGAGATATAGCAGACGCGCCTCCGAAGTTGGATACGTCGAAATCTTAAATGGGCATGAAAGTATCGAGTATCGTAATGGTACTGATGGATTTAAACGCGAAGGTGCGTCCGTCCGTTTCGAGAAACGGATATATACGGCGCCTTACCCAGAAGTAATGAGAATGAATGATTTACCGGAATTAACCATATATGCCTAGCATGCGAGATGATTGAAGATGTTTTATATGCACTTATATTAGATTTTCTTTTCGTGTTGATGTGAAAATCCATAACGGCATCATTAGAGAGACACATATTCGCTTTTCAAAATTTTTCAAATTTTATATTTTGTTTTTATATGAGAGCGCTAGAATCAAAAACCGTTCGACCGATCATCACCAAACTTGACACATTTAAGTGCTTTTTCATGGAGAAGGTTTTAATGTAACTATTGTACAACTCGTCCTGTAGATGGCGCTGTAACACATTGATATTTGAAAACGGAGACTATTCTCGTGCTATACATTTTGCTATAACTTGCTTTCTTATAAATAAAAAAGGATGGATGTTTATATATATATATATATATATATATATATATATATATATATATATATATATATATATATATATATATATATATATATATATATATATATATATATATATATATATAAATATAATATATTTATATATATATATATATATATATATATAATATATATAAATATATATAAATAAATAAATGTATATATATATATATATATATATATATATATATTATATATATAAATATAAAAATATATATATATATATATATATATATATATATATATATATATATATATACATATATTTATATATAGAAGATGAAAACTCAAATTATGTAGCTTCAAGACAAAAACGACAATCATAACATTATATATTATTGAAGTTTAAACTTCAAAATAAAATTAATTACAATATTTAACGTATATGAAGGACAGTAAGTTAGTCTTGATAATGAGTTCATGACTCGAGACTGTCCTTTACAGGTAAATACAGTATTTATTTTGATATAGTGAAACTATAAGCCAAGTGTTGTTTTATTTTTAAGTTTGAACTTTATTTCTCTTTTTTCCTTGCTTATATATATATATATATATATATATATATATATATATATATATATATATATATGTATATATATATATATATTTATATATATATATATTATATATATATATATATATATATATATATTTATGTATATATATATATATATATATTTATATATATATATATATATATATATATATATATATATATATATATATATATATTTATATATATATATATATATATAATAAATTAGATAATTCTCCAAATAGAATTGTTCAGTTGTACATATTGCTTCTAATATTGTTTTTGTAAAGTAAGTGGGTTTGATTCAACTATTTTAATAATTAATCAACTAAGTATTTGTATTCACAAATCCCTTCATTTTCTTTCTTAAAAAAAAATTCGAATTAATCACTTATTTCCCTAAGTAAAATATTGAAATGCATATCACATGTAATATTCTTATATCTATTTTAAAAAGGTGTTAAAGGTATTCCGATTATTTTTCGAAGTTCAATATCTTCTTACAATATACATTTTATGTTAAATTTTGATCTCTTTATTCGAAGTATTTATTAATTTTATAGTTTTTGTTTTATATTTGATTAGCTTCAGTCTTTCGGTAGATAAACGATGTTAGTTTTATGTTGTTGAATATATTTTTCGTGTTTTAGTTTCGAATTCAGTTTATTTTATACTTTTTCTATTACTCATTTTCATGATCTGTTCCTTTGAAGGACGGAGAAGCTTCTCGATTACTAAGAATATTACAATTTTCGAATAATGGATTTTCCGCCAAGAAGCCATTGTTTCATTCTCTCATTTTCCACGTGCAGATTACAAAACAGCGCACCTGAAGAAAGACAAGCTTCATTCGGCATTCAACTTCCTAGTTTCGAATGACATAGTTCCCACGTAACTTTGTGAACAACAAAAAATTCAAGCAGCGGCAACAACAACAACAAATACAGATTTCAATTCGCCATTCCATATAAGCGGTCGTTACCATTTTCGGATCGTACATGTTTGGAGAGCATAATGTAAGCATATTAGAGGCTATAAAATAGGTAAATAGATATTCGAACAAAATGAGGTAGAATTGCTTTCGACTATTTAGAAAGTACTTACTGGTGAGTTGATTTCAAGATTAAATAGTGGAAATTGGAGACAGCTGTGAGAATATTTAATTTTCGCGATGGGTTGCAATTTATTTTGTACTTAATAGATGATGAATGAATTGGTGTCTCAATAAAATCAATTATTCTATTAAAATATCATATGAAAAAATAAGTAAAATGAAAAAAATACTTGCATCGAAAATAACACATAAAAATATACGAAAAAGAAAAGAGTACTGAAGAAGTATGAACAAATGTAATATCTATATTCATAAAATGATACAATGAATGGTATTACCTTCTTATATTTCCTCATATCATATAAGTAACTAAAAAACTGTACAGGGTGTTTCAAATAAGTAGTGTGTTGCAGATATTTTTTGTTTGAAACTAAGGATTGAATTAAGCTGTCAATATAAATGAAAACCAATCTGATTTCAACATCTTAAATTTCCATTCACATGGCTTTAGTTTTTGTGTCAATTTATTTCATATCTGAGGTCAGTTCTTCAAAATTAAAAAAAAATGAATCGCAAATTAAAATTCTTTTTTTATCTTTCACATCTAAAACTAAGAACTGAGATATTCCTTACATTTCGAAAAATGACAAAATATGGTTAGAATTTGAGAAATCCATGATCAAATCTTAATAATACTTATAATATAAAAATAATACTTGAGAATTTGAAGCACTTTTTTGAAGATGATAAAAACTATATTAATATAGAAAAGACAAAAATTATATTCTTCAAAACAACAAGATCGAATCTGGTAACACCGAAAGAAGTAATTGTAAATGAAACGTTGATTAGCGCTACTGCTTCTACGAAATTTCTAGGTTTGCATCTGGATGAGAACCTTCAGTGGAATGTACAAATAGAAGACCTAAATAAAAAATTGTGCAAGGCTTTGTTTTCCATGAGAGTTCTAAAGACATATGTGAGTCAGAAAGTACTATTTGTTGTTTACCATGCAAATTTTCATTCTCTTTTGAGATTTGGAATTATTTTCTGGGGCCGCAGCTCTGTTATGAGTGATGTATTCATGAAACAAAAACAAGCTCTTAGAATAGTGTTAGATTTAAAAAAGACTGATTCATGTAGGGGACTTTTCAGGGAGAATAATATTTTAACAATTACAGGCCTATACATATTTGAAATATTAATGTTTATTTTCAAAAACCACTTATTATTTAATAACTTGATATCAACTCATACCCGAAATTTTAACTATACAGTTCCTAAACATAGACTTAGAATTTATGAGAAGGGTTCATATTACTCATCAATAGCAATTTTCAACAAGCTACCAAATTATATCAAACTTACTAGAAATTTCAAACAATACAGACAGCTGGTTTTCTCCTTATTAGTACGATTAGAGCCATATAAGTTGTCAGACTACCTGGGAGATTTAACATAGATTATTTTAAACTATATATAGTTGATCCTTCTCATATGCATTGTTAGCCCCTCATTTCAATGAAGAATTATTATTGTGTTGTTATTTTGGGTATAATTAAGCATTATTTAATTTAGTTTGGGAGGTCTATAATGTTACTTTCATGATTATTGTATTTAATTAGGACGAAGATCATGTTAAAAATGGTTTGCGTTAGTTTGTTAGCACTCCATTTTAATCAATGACTGAATAAACATTATTATTATTATTATTATTATTATTATATATACTTTCAATGAATACCTGAATAAACGATGCAAAATTAAATTGCAGAATTCAGAAATATTTTTCAACCCAAAAACTTAGTAATTTATAATCATTTCGTCGTAAATATAAGGAAAGTTTGCAAAATCAACCAAAATAAAAAGTTATCAACAAATAACAAAATTTATTAGAAATTAACACAACGATAAACCCTTAGTAAAGTTTCATTTAATTGATGAAAGCCAATGAAAAACTATGTATTATTGCAGGAAACGTTATATTTGCCATATGAGTGTGATAAACCCAATACAAATTTGAATATTAAGGATGTACCTACTTTCCCCTCAAGTTTGTTTTATTTTGGTTCACCCTGGTAACATAAAACTTTTAGCAGAATTTACGAAAAGATAAATGCACAAAAATGTCCGTTATATCGAAGGCTGTTTGTTCTAACAACACTCACGAAGTTAAGTTACTTAATGATATATTATTATCGTCATTATTCGTAGCAGAAAACAATTACAAGGTGCGTTTGGCATTATATAAATTACAATTCATTTCTCCAATTGAGCAAGGGTAACATTAAGACAAGTCTAATTTACGACCAGTGAAACTCAGGCGACTTCATCCTGAAGGCCCCTGGAGGAGATATTTCTCCGCGTCCAAGGACGGACCGACCTTCCCGATCGACTTTTTCTGGTTGTTCCCTCTTCACAATGTTAGAATTTATCAAATTAACAACATGGTCGTGCATAAGATAAGGGTAATTTACGATTTACGACTTAATCTTGAATGCCCCTGGAAGAGATATTTCTCCGCGTCTAAGGATAGATCGACTTTCCTGACTTTTTCTGGTAGTTTCCTTTTCACAATATTACAATATATCGATTGAACAACATGGTCGTACATAAGATAAGGGTAATTTACGATTCACGACTTTATCTTGAATGCCCCAGGAAGAGATATTTCTCCGCGTCCAAGGACAGGCCGATATTCCTGACTTCTTCTGGTAGTTCCCTTTTCAAAATATTACAATATATCGATTTAACAACATGGTCGTACATAAGATAAGGGTAATTTACGATTTACGACTTTATCTTGAAAGCCCCTGGAAGAGATATTTCTCCGCGCACAAGGACGGACCGACCTTTCCGATCGACTTTTTCTGGTTGTTCCCTCTTCACAATGTTAGAATTTATCAAATTAACAACATGGTCGTGCATAAGATAAGGGTAATTTACGATTTACGACTTAATCTTGAATGCCCCTGGAAGAGATATTTCTCCGCGTCTAAGGATAGATCGACTTTCCTGACTTTTTCTGGTAGTTTCCTTTTCACAATATTACAATATATCGATTGAACAACATGGTCGTACATAAGATAAGGGTAATTTACGATTCACGACTTCATCTTGAATGCCCCAGGAAGAGATATTTCTCTGCGTCCAAGGACAGGCCGATTTTCCTGACTTCTTCTGGTAGTTCCCTTTTCAAAATATTACAATATATCGATTTAACAACATGGTCGTACATAAGATAAGGGTAATTTACGATTTACGACTTTATCTTGAATGCCCTTGGAAGAGATATTTCTCCGCGTCCAAGGACGGACCGACTTTCCTGACTTTTTCTGGTAGTTCCTTCTTCACAATATTACAAAATATCGATTTAACAACATAGTCGTACATAAGATAAGAGTAGTTTACGATTTACGACTTTATCTTGAAAGCCCCTGGAAGAGATATTTCTCCGCGCACAAGGACGGACCGACCTTTCCGATCGACTTTTTTTAGTCGCAAGGTTACAGTTTATGGTTTGAGTGACAAGGTCGTATATAAGATAAGGGTAGTTGACGATTTACGACTTTATCTTGAACGCTACTGGAGCAGACATTTCTCCGCAAAAATGTAAGCGTATTGTAATATATAGATAACTGAATTTGATAATTTTCAGATTGAGTAAGGTGTTACATAAGGTAAGAGTAACTTACGATTCGTGGAACTCTGGCGACTTCGTCCTGAAAGCTCCAGGTGGAGATAAACTCTCCGCGTCCGAATACGGACTGGTCACCGGAGCGGCCTTCCCGTATGTCTTTTCCGGGCTCCTTCTGATCGTTCCTTCCGTCAGACTCCGCTTCAGCGAGTCGTACCGTCTCCGTTCGTCCTTGTAATACTCTTCGCGAAATTCCCGTTTAATTTGATTATTGGATGCACTTAAGGCACTTTCGGTGAAAATATTGTCTATTGGATCCTTGTAGTCTCTTTGGGACGTGTAAGTGTGAGAAGGTACGACCGAGGAATTCGAGTGTTTGGAACCGATGGTGCCGTAATTCGAGGAAGAGCCCGATGGATAGCCGACGGAATTCGGAGCCGTTTTCGACTCGTAAAAGGGGTACACTTGCGTCTGCACTTTTCTCAGCGTGTCGCCGTTACTCTTATCGAAACTGGCCTTGCGCACCAGGCTGGGACTGGACAACTTCTGCTGAGTATCCTGGATCATGGTGGCGGAGTTCACACCGTAGGAAAAGGGCCTGCTGTCCTGCCTCGCGTGGTACGGGATAGTCCTGGACGACTCTTCTTCTTCGTCTATGAACCGCACATTCTCCAAGTTGAAACCGACGTTATTGTTGTGGGCGTTGGAGGACGCGTTGTGATCGAGCGGCTTCAGATCGGGTATGCTCTCGACTGTCAGCATCATGTCGGAGAGGAGCTCGTCCAGTTCCCGATGGCGATCCTCGGGGGTCAGCGGGGACGGCTGGGCGGTGAGCGGGGGACTCGAGGAGGCGGCGGTGTTGGCGTTCTGCTGGTGACCTGCAACAATTTATCTCACGTGTTGGTTTTGTTGATAAAACGTGTGAAGGTGGATCGAAATTATTACTATTATGATTTTATGCAAGAATTTTGTTTGTTCTTGAGAATAGTAAGTAATACGGCAAGGTTAAGGATTTTAGGAAGACTTTGTAGGTGGACTCTAATGTTGTCCGAAAAACATTGTTGCGTTACTATCTAGACAATATAATACATGGTTTGAAACAAGTTAAAATAAACGGAATTTTTTAAAATCATTAAATTGTTGACATTTTACATTTCATGAAAAGTACGGTGAAAATATTTTTATAATTTCCTATATAAATTATAACGGATATTGACAACAGAGGTTCTGTTCTTTAGCCTAGGAATTTGGAGAATTCTTAGAAAATAACGCTCTTTCGAACGGTAAAAAAAAATTAGATTTAATCGAGGTGGATATGAACATAGTTCAATCACGTCAATTTTGTGTTTGAAGGGGACAACTTTGCCCCATTTGTGAATTCATGGAAAAGGAGTTCTTCTCTCAAAGGAGTGACAACCCCTTCAAGAATCTTAAATAGCATGGGGGGTCAAGTGGCAAATAATTTCTTACAAAAAATTTGCGAATATCAGTAAAATATATCGAGGGGAAAAGTTTTAAAACCAATTTGAATTAATAAGATGTTCGATTTGCAAACCAATTTGTAATAAAATCTTAATTGAATGTCATGACTAGAAGTTTGAGAAATAATATTGCTAGTCGATATTTTTTACTTGATACTTTGATGGGCGAGTCGTGCCTCAATTTGATGCAAGATCTGATCTATCGTAGCATTCTAGAATTTTTCGAAATTAATGATTAGATTCAAGAGAACTTTGTCAACATGATGACTCTCCACCACACAATGTAAGCCCGATATGTGACTTGTTTGATCATTATTTTGTGAACACTGTATTGGTAGGCGACAAATCATTGAATGGCCTCCAAGATCGCGAGATTTGACACTATGGGACTTATTCTTATGGGGTCATTTGAAAAGTATTATTAACGTAGTCAAACTTTTTAGAAGATCTTCGTCACTGAAAAGTGGTAGCATGTGGTAAAATAACACATGAAATATTGAAACTAATTCAGAAAATGTTGAACAATTTTTTTTAGGAGTGAATGGCTTCAAATATGAACATCGAAAAAATAATTGAGATTCGTTTCGAAACTTCCTCTTTCGATTTATTATCGGAAAAAAACTACCATTAAAAATATTATTCAAAGGTAGATTGTTTTGAATGCACCAATACTCGGTATGTATACAGGATTTTCCAAAATATCATGTACAAACTGAAGGGGCGATTCTTCAAGTTGCTTTAAGAAAAAAAGTTCATATAAACAAGGGTCCGCAAATGCTTCTTGTCCGAGATACAGGATGTTAAAAATTTAAGAAAAAAATTCATTTTTGTATCATAACTTTCATACCAAGCTAGATATTTTTATAAAAACTGGTATTTGGTCTTTGGACCACCGAGTTT